>JAPEVG010000188.1:0-68039 GCA_029747595.1 Trametes cubensis
GCGTCCCCAGTGGCGGACACCCCCAGCGTCGTCACCGGCCCGGGGTCCGACGAAGCCGGGACTACAAGCGTCGTCGTCACTCCGCTGCTTGCGGTCGTCGACGCGGCTGCAGAAGTTTCCGTTGCGTCTGACGCCGCCTTGGACGTCTCGCTGGCCGACGAGCTATTGTGAGCGTGGTGGGAGTCGGACGAGGTAAGGGTACCGGAGGACGCGTCAGAGGTGACGGACGCTGAGGTGGCGCCCTGAGTGGTTACCGCACTGCTCGAGGTCTCGGTGGCGGCAGTGGAATCTGCAGGAAGAGCGCGTGAATTAGTCGGATGCAGAGAAGCGCGAGGGTAGGCGGCGATAGCTGTCATTCCAGGGAAGGCGCCGCCAGTCTGCATACTATTCTCCGCAGACACCATCCACAGCGGCAGGGAATCCTCCTCGGAATGGCATATACAGGACAACCACCAGTACGATATGGGAGCGGGCTCACCTGAGGTCGCGGTTGAGATGAACGAGGCGCATTGCGAGAGGAGGAAGTTTATGGCCGCCTGCTGGTCTTGCGGGCAAGTGTTCTTGATGCAGAGCCCAATGTCGGCGATGGCCTCCGCGTTTGAACACAAGCACTGAGTATCGGTGCTATCGCGAGCACCGCGTCAAACATGCGATATCAGTGAAGAACAAGGTAAAGCCAGCTCAAGGCTGATCCAGAAAACACTCACGCGCTCTTGCAGCTTGTTTTGCCGTTGCTTATGGTCTGGGATATGCACTCGGTAGCGCAAGAATTGGAATCCGGGCTCGGAGAGTCCGCGGCGGCGATACCTGCGAAGTGGGCCAGCAGGCCAACAACGAGGACGGGAGCTAAGAGGGCGCGGACAGCCATGGTCTGTTGATCACGACAAGGAGGGAATGGACGAAGGAGCGTGGTGGCCCGAAGCGAAAGGTCAGAGAAAAGGGAGGCAAAGGAGGACGAGGATGAACGGTTCCGTGCCCGTTCCAAGGGTTGGCCTATATAGCGCTGGACAGAAGAAGGTGGATTCCCTTCGACGGTCACTCGAACGACTGTCGGCGTCCAACGTCCGATCCAGGCGACAGATGGAAGCCTGCTCCTGCTAATGATCATATCTCCCCATCTGTCAGATCCCTCGCCCAACGCTCCCTTTCCCTCAGACCGCAGCCTTGTCTACCATCCGCCTCTCAACCTTCCAGAGAGCTCCTTTCCGTTCTACGAAGGCACACATGAGTAGTCGTTGCTCGTCTCGACAGATTGGACCGAATAAAACAGTCAGTAAGTACGATCACTGTTTGAGTTCAAGTGAAGTGAAGTGGCTGGGAATCTGAGCCAGAACGCCCGTTCGTTGCTCCCAAAATAGCCCACTTGATCTTGTTCTCGATGCAGTGCAGGTACGCATCCAGCCGTCGGCGATTCCACGTCCATACACTCCTCGTGCACGACAGCGTATGTACTATTCTTCCTTCAACCCAAGCATTGAAGCAAATACGGCAAATGTACACAATCTCGGCCCCGCTCCCGACACAATAGGCGACGCATACGCTGAAGACCATCTTTCCTGTCCTTCAAGACCTGAGCATCATCGTTAGCGATACGATGAAACTTACGAGCCAAGCTCTGCTGCGAACCATTCTGTTCACGTGTTTCTCGGCTCGTAAGGTGGTGGTGCCTCGTCTTCCCCAAGATCTGAGCGAGATGGCAAGCCCATGAATCCGCCCTCGTTCCACTGGTGACCGTAGGACGCGTTTCTGAATACAGAGGAAGGGGCTCGCTCCTGCGATACGTATGTCGGAGCTGTGCTATATGATACAACTGAGTGGGTTTCAGCGTTCTCTTGGGTGCAAGAATTCGCTGCGATGGCGTCTGTTGGCCCAGTATTCCTTCTTTGTTCTCCTGGCCCTGAACGTCCTCGTGTTGCGAGTGCGGATGTCGCCTGATCAACACTATCGCTATTGCAGGGGAAGGTGGTTGTTTGATCTGACGACTGAAAGCTGTGGCGTACGTCGGCATCTTGTCCATTGCGAACTCGACGGCGGATCTCATTTGAATGATTGTCCTCGCCCAGTTCACTCGCTGGCAGGCCATAAGCGCCACACACGTCGCTGTCGTCCTGTTCCACTCCATCGAGGTGTGAGCCGTCGGGAGTAGCAATGATGCACACTCGTTGGTTGGCATTCATAGCCGCCATTACAGGCGACGTCCGGGCCCTTGTCCGCCACCGCAACCACACCAAAACAATGGCAAGAGATGCAGACGCGCCCAGCGAAGCCGCGAGTGCAGCTACAACGATCTTCCGGACCTTCCCTGCAGATGGTGTGGCCTGTGGGATCGCTGTGGACGCCGGCGATGCAATGCCGTTTGTGCGCCGGATTAGATCATAGTTCGAGTGAGAGCTCAATAATGAGGACTCGCCATTGCTGCTTGGGCCGAATGTGCTCGTCGAACCATCGCAGTCCCCACCGTCAACTGCGTTCCCGCCGTTACTGATGATCACGCCGTCAATTTCCTCCTCCGACGTGGTGCTCGTAGGTGCGTTGAGCAACACGGTGGGGGCCCTGCTACTTTGTTCCACAAACGTGGAAGCACTCATTGGGGGGGAATACGGCGCGGGGCGCATGGGTTGGAGCTGGGGCTTCGGGGTATATCGGTGTAACTGAGAACAACGCAGAGGTCAGCGCACCGAAGAGAATGCCATCAAGACTCGGTTGTAGCACTGTAATTTTGCACATGACGCGACTACACAGCCATGTATCACGCAGAGATAGACAGTGACCGCTTGTGCGACCTAGGACGAAGACGTACTGAGGGCCAAATGGGCTGCACATCGCACGGTACCCTCGGCGCAGAGTCCGGTGACGCACGTCCCTGGCGTGCCGAGAAATGGCGAGTTCGTGCAGAGACAATCCTCTTCTGGCGATCTGTAAGTTCAGTCTCAATATCGACCTATTCTGATGTTGGCTCAAAATGCAAAGGGAAGACCCACATGATGTCGCAAGACAGACCGATACTACGCGAAGCGATACAAGGGTCCGCACAAGGACCCGGGGAGCCTGTGGGCGAAGCATTTGCGGCACCCGCGACACGCGCTAATACGCCGAAGACGAGCCATAGAGCAAGACAGAGGTCGATGCGCGGCATGGCTCAGTAAGTAAAGAAGTGGGTGTGGGTGTGGGTGTGGGTGGTGAGAAGAAGGGCGTATAAGAGGAAGAGAGCATACGAAGACACGTTCATTCATGGTTATCATCACTGCATATGGGGGACCCGCCGACTAGTAGGATGTGGCAGAGGACAGATAGAAGCCGCGTTGCTGGATGCCATCTCCGGCTTGGGCTGAGGTCTGTCCAAGGCCAAGGTGACGTGAAGGATATCGCAGACTTAAGCCATGCGAAGATGACAGCGCTTTTGGACGTACGATGGCCCGGCGAGTGAGATCATGGCACATTGTGAGAGCACGGTGAAAGTGAGAGAGGCGGTTATGTGAGTGTGACCGCTACTATATGGAAACATTGTCCAGCGCTTATCCGAACATTTTGGTCGGTCAGTAGGAGTGCCAGTGTACTCATACGAACCCGTCCCGGATCATTGCTGTAGTGTACAGTGAATCGCGGACCTCGTACACTAGACGACTCAATCTCAGCAAGATGCAATGTTCATCAACACAAGAATCGTCGAGTCAGGCTTCTGTCGTCTTCCCGACGGTCGCGCGGGATGACATATATAGTAATCGACTCGGACATCAGCAAATTGTATAAAGTTCTGCCTAACGGTATGCGGGGCAATGCAATCCCGGAATTCGTTGCATTCCTTACCTGGGAAGCGCCGGTGAGGTACTCCTCGACAAATGAGAGAGGCATGTATGACAGTTCCTCGCCCCGCGCCACCTACCATTGCCTTGCCCGACCTTCCATCGCCTCGCAAGATGTAGGACCGCCTTCCCGGCCAGGTAAGGGTAGGATTGCAACGTTGGGGTAAGGATTGCATGTGCTGGCGATGTATAGGCATCCCTAGGTGTATGGATTGCAAGCAATATCCATTCCCTGGCATAAGAGCTCACTTAAATAGCCGAATACATGCCTCGCCCGTTGGTTCCACGCCGGTCCCTATCATACGATCGACATAGAATGCACTTTCTCGTATTAGACCAATAATTACATTTCTTCAATAAGTCATACATAGTGCACTCTCATCCCACAGGTGGCATAATCCGGACTCTATTCGGTTCACGCGGTTTCAATGACAGTGTCAGTGCTTCGACCGCGGGCTGCTTTACCAGCTGTTCTCGTGGCGTGACTAACCTTGGCTGACGAGAGCGACCCGGGCCGCTGCATGGGGAGCGCCGTGTTATGCGCGGGCGCCGTGCGGGTGTGCAGCGCGAGCACTCACCTCAAGCTTGCTAAATCCTGAGGGTGAGCGGTGTCAGACGCTAGTGAGGATGATGACAGCCTCGAAATTTCTTCAGGACGTACAGTAATCTGGACTGGGTTGTTGATGTGTGCATGTATGCACTTGCCTACCGCCGTATATGCGCATATATGCACTCACCTGTTGTATAGAAATGCATATATGCACTTACCTATGGTATAGAAGCGCATATATGCACTCACCTACTGCTGTACGCGTGCATTGATGGGCTTACCTATAGTGTGCACCCTCGACTAACAGCTCCATATGTGTTAGACGTCGGGACCAGGGCTTATCGACTAGGAGGAGTTGTCGGTGGGTACGAGTGGGCCAAGGAACGGGTGATAGACAGAGGACGAGCTCCGCTGACGCTGAGGGGAGAGGGGTGGATGTTGAGAGAGGAAGAGTTGCGATTCGAGTTTGCTCGTCGCGACATTCCCGTTAAGTAGCGACGCGCAGATCACGCGGTCGTGACACTTCGGCTTGCCCATGACGTCAAGAACCTGTATTCTGCATTCATGAGATACGGGCGAGATGACGTTGCGATGTTTCGAGTCGTCTTTATTGCATTGCAACGCGAAATCTAGCTTCACATGAGAAGGGTTTATATGGTAGCACCTTCCCTGACAATTGAATTCAATGTCAGACTACGCCCTGACTGGACAAATCCTGGCAATAGATCGCCCTGCGTGGCGAACACGTAGCAAACGTTTGCCTGGCCAGGCGATTCGCGGTTGTTCAAGGCAAGGGAAGGCCAGCGCTTCCCCGGCCTGTCCAGGAATGCTATCCTTGCCCGGCGCTACCTTGCCAGGCAGAACTTTATACAATTTGCTGATGCAGCGCTGAAGACGATACTGGATCCTAGCATGCATAGTCAGCAGCTAGTATCAGTGGTCGCGTGCAGGAACGTACGGGAGTGGCTGGAGAAGGATGCTCGCCGGCGAGTGGAGTTCCACTGGTGTCCGTCGCATGAAGGGCTAGAGTGGAATGAGCGAGTAGATGAGGACGCCAAAGAGGCGGCGAGCCTACCACTGGAAAAGGACGAGTGCTCGCTGGCTCACGCGAGACACCTCCTCAAAGTGCAACTCTGTGCAGACTGGCGTGAGGAATACCGGACCGCGAGGGGTTACGCGGGCCGAAACTTCCTCAGGCTGCGGGCTTTCGACCCGCCAAGCCATATCAGCAGTCCCGCGTTGAAAGCGTTCGGGCACTCACGTACGGCCATGGCGCGATACTGCCGTGCCGTCCTGGACCACGCACCGATTGGATCCTTCCGTCGGAGGTTCTTCCCGGATCAGCCAACGGACTGCCCAGAATGTGGAGTCTTGCAGGATCGCGAGCACATCCTGCTCAAGTGCAAACGGTACCGCCGGTGGTGGAGGCTACGAGGCGAAGAACAGTTCGTGCAACGCCTGGGGGCATACAAAGACCTCGCGGGGTTCATGAGTGAAAACGAGAGCGCGTTCACATTTGGGGACGCGCCAGAGTAGAGTGGAGTCGCGCGAAGACGCGAACAAGTGGATACAACGCGAGCAATGCGCGCGTGAAAAGCCCTTAGATGTAGGCACCACGGACAGAGGCAACTCGTCCACCCGCTGCGCATGACGATCCTATTTGGGATTAGAACAACATTAGGCCGCCACATGTACCAAGTACGGCGGGGTACAAGCAATCGAAATAAAAAAAAAAAAAAAAGACATTATACGGGAGCTCATTCCCGACAAATCGTCAAGAGTGCTTATGCTAGGATGCGGCAACTCGACATTATCGCAGGACGTAAGTCCCCTTGGGTCCCTTCAATACCTGCGGCATGTTCATATACTAAGCTCCCATGCAGATGTATGATGATGGGTACAAGAACATCGTCAACACCGACGTCAGTTGTTCTGTCTCCTTCGTGAACGCTGTGCTGACATCGCCATGTGCAGTACTCTGGCATTCTGATCGAGAAAATGCGCCATAAACATTCACAATCGCGTCCCGAGATGGAATGTGAGCACGAGAACCACTCGATTTCTCTTTATACATTGAGAGCTTATAACATCACACTAGGGCACGAAATGGATATTCGCGACCTGAAGTTCGAGGACGATTCCTTTGATGTCGCCATCGACAAGGGTAAGCTGTATTGCATGGACTTGGACGTGGCTCACGGCTCATATTCCGCTGATCAGGAACGATGGACGCGATGATGACAGCAAAAGCGGACGTTTGGGTAAGCCCTCTACTTCTCTTCTGCGTCGCGATCACCCATAATCTGTTGGTTGTCACAGGACCCGCCAGAAGAGGTCGTCCAGAATTGTAATCGCGAGGTCGACGAAGTCTTGAGGTGAGCAGTAGGAACGCTCTGCAACTATCCAGTTTCCCGAATGACGCTATTCAGGGTCCTTCGAAAAGGCGGTATCTTCATATACCTCACGTTCGGCCAGCCACATTTCCGCCGCCGTTACCTCGACCGTCCCGGTACGACGCTAGAAATCCGCAAATTAGGCGAGGCCTTCCATTACTACCTATACATAGTCAGGACATAGAATAAGGCGGAAAGCAGAAGAAAAGCAAAGATGTATCGATAAATATCAGTACGCTAGAATTGTCTCTCGGCGAGCGCGCCCGCGTGAGGGGCCTGTGCGGTCAACAACCATACGATGTCCGTCTTGGTCACCATACCGGTGAGCTTGCCTCCTTGAGAGAAGAGGATGTGTCTCAGGTTCTGCCATGAAGGTGAGCAGCGCGTCGTGCAGTACCAGATGACTGTACAAGGTACGTACCAGTTTCTGGAACATATTGACGACCAGTTCTAGTGGTACGTCTTTGCGTAGCTGTAGTACCGCCTCGTCCAGCAGTGATGATGCGTTTATCATATTCGTACCCTCTGGCACTCGGCTAGGAGGCAAGAAGGTATATCTCTGATCCAATGGTGCACCCTCGGCGAGCTGTGACTCTGTATCATCATTCAATCAGACGGCCCAGCACAGAATGTGCTGACACTCACCGATATACGCACGTAGCCTATCCCGCAACACAAAGCCCAGCAACTGCTCGCCATGTACGACGGGGAAGCCATGGTATGTATGCGTCTTCACCAGTTCATTAAGCTGTCCGATCGTGCAACCCTGTCCATCGTCTTGGATGACGACGAGATTGGTGGCGGATTTCATGACGTGCGCAGCTGTCTGGCCTTTGTCGCGGAACTCTCGTGCGGCAGGTAGCCAGGGATACTGGCGCATGGAGATCCACGTCGAGTAGATACCGTCTTTTCCAAAGGCATCTGCGACCCACTTCGAGACCATGACGGAGATCATGATGGGCAGAACGTGCGATAGAGCACCTGTAAGCTACCAAGGGACTTGAGCTCGGGGGCCCAGCAACGGGTGATGTGGAACCCACCTCGAAGAGGATGACAACCAACGATACTGCGACACCCTCACAAATCAACATTTGGCACCGAACGTATCGTCAGGAAACTCACTGGTCATCCTTGTGACGCCACCGAGCATGGCTGACGCTCCTATCACGGCATAGAAGCCAGGGGAGATGCATCTCACCGTGGGGTCCGGGGGACACGATGAGAATATCCAAGCTGTAGGGTAAGCTCTGTACCAGCCTTGTCTATAGAAGGAGTTAGACAATATGTTGTTTGGGTCTGAAAGAACTTACGTGATGAGGCCCACAGCACGCCCGAGGCATGCCCCGATCGCAATGGTCGGAAGGAAGATACCAGCAGGGATCTACATGGATGGTCAAAGTCTGATATCCGAGCGCATGAACCTCCAACGAACGCACCATCATGCCGAATGTCCAGGCGGTGAAGCCAACCTTGGCTAGCGCAGTGAGGATGAGAAGGAACACGTTTGCCCAAATCGCAGTGGGGCTAGCGAGCACAGTCAACTCAAGAAACGTCGATTCGTCAGGTTTTGCACCTACTTGCATAGGCCATGATAATCACCCCTCGCAGGATCGCACTCTTGAAAGAGATTTGCAACAAGCTCGGAGGATTGCACTCTGAGGAATACCACCTGATCATGGTTAGTATATCATGCACCTAAGCCAGTGGTCACTCACGAGATAGCTGACGGCAGCAGTGATAGCGGTGAAGCCAACCACTTCCACGATTGGCCAGTCGTAGAGGACACTGTGCCGTCTATATACCGCAACGGCAGTGTTCAGTTTGATCAAGAATGAACCGAGGAGGCCCTGTGCAAACGCTCAAACAATGGCTATATGAAAGCGCATTTACGCGACCCACCCCTATTACCGAGAGGAATACCCAAGGAATCTGCACGATGCGTGCCAGACATCAATAATAGTTAGTGTCGGCTGAGTTGAAAGTGTGAACTCAACTGACCAACTCGAATGCTCGCCATGTTGATCCCGATTCAGAAACTTGAAACAGAACGAGCTTCGACGTCCCGAACGGGTCGATATACTGCAACGACCCAGCAGCAATCACCGACGTCACGAAGCCGCGCCACATCACGTCTCCATCGTCGAAAAANCGCGTCAAGCTCCTCAAGACCAAACAGGACACCCCCGAGCGGACTGCCGAACGCGACAGACACGCCTGCTGCCGCGGCAGCAGCCAGCAGCTTCCGTTTGCGCACTGATTTGCGTGGTAACACAGTTAGTACGATATCTTCGCGGTTTCAGAGTGGAATATCTCACCTTCATTCTGCCCGTATTGTCGCAGAAGGCGAGAGAGCAGGAATGCCCAACAGCATGTCACATGGACTAGGGGACCTTCCTTACCGAGGGAGAGTCCAGACGCGACGGCGAGTGCGAGACCGAGTGCCTTGATCAGAAGTACCCATGGGCCAAGGAACGCGTCCAAGACGTAGCCACTCAGAATCTAGGAAGCAGTCAATATCATGAGAACCCAAAATAGCGCTGTTAACAGAAACAGACCGCCTTGATTTCCGGTACTGCATACGCAGTTAGCACCGAGGGAATATGTCTACAGTTGTAGGGACGTACTTCCTGTGTGAAATGCGCTACATTGTACAAGTCAGGACATGTGTGCACCGTCAGGCAGCGGTGGGGACGCACTATGGGGCGTAGGACTTCACCAATATGGCCGAGCTCCCTGCGAAAGCAATCTATAGAGGATTGGGAAACTTATAGGCATTTGAACGCACGAGATGTCACTTACCGACAAAGAGATATAGATTGCGGCCTGCAGCAGGGACTGTCCGAAGATGCTGTGGACACCTAGATACTTGCTCCAGGACATCCAATCCTCGCATACCTCACCCGCTGTCGGATGTGGTGTGCACTCATGAACATCCCACATCACACATGAAGGACTGAAGACGTACGATCCAATCCACTGCAGCAAGCAACTTGGTTGTAGAAGAACCCGTATGCGCAGCGACCTTCCCTCAGGTCGCCCAGCCTATATCATGGGGGTCAATGCATTCTTGTATAGCACGTACACCACCGTAATCATCACGTACCACTTGACCAGTACGTCCAGCCATGCCCCCACAACACCGATGCCCAGCCCAGTCAGCACGACCACCAGCCACATACCCGCCGAGTCCAGGATGAGCGCAAGCAGCCCGCGCAATCCGCGCTGGGTCCCTATCTCGCGCTTGCGCTCACGCTCCGCGGCCTCTTCCCGGAGCCAGTCGATCGTGCTGCCCTCCTCATACGTGATGGGCTTCTCGAGCGGGCGCGGGGAGAGGAACGGGCGCGACGAGTCCCCCGGGCCGTGTTCGACGAACTCGTACGCCTCGGCGTCGCGGACGTCGGCGTCGGACGTGGAGGTCGCGCCGGGGCCAAACCATGGTAGCTGACGATTTGAGGAGCTGTCCCTGAACGATGCTCAGCTTGTGGATGTGCGGGACAGAAGGCTTGGACTTCAGTAGCGTACCACATCTCTAGTGGTCGAGCCTTATGCTATTGATGGGACTCTCGACTTCGTCAACCAAGTATCAGCGAAAGAGTGTTCAATTCAGCTGCCAGATAAGCCAAGATGCAGAGGACCACAGGACACTTGGCTGAGAGGACGAGAGCAACGTGCAGAGTTGCACGTCCGAGAATATCGGAATGCATTACAGTAAATGGGCGCCTATATACGTGGGTACTCTAGTCGATATACTTGGCACTTGCAGGGTCACTCAACGACATGAGATCCTGTTGAATGCATAATTCCTTAACCAACCGCGTCTCACAGATCTCATACCGGTAAATTATGTAGCGAGCTATTGATAGCGCATGTCTCGCGGAATGCTGAGCCACGATCCTGGCCATCGATATGAATTGCGCAGCTGGGTAAAGTGATCCCTGTTCAGTACTCGAAGAGAGAACACGCGGCAAATCTAGAGCTTGACAGCTCGAGGGTATGTAGTACAGTAACGTATACGATCGATAATGACGAGAGATATGGAAACGGACGACGAAAGCAACAATAGAGTGACCAATAGACAGCTACTACAACTTCGCACCGCGGGGACAGGGGAGGGTCATGAGCATCAGCCATTCATTCATACAGGAAACACGAGGCGAGCCATACCACGTAACCAAAGCACCGAGATGGACCTCGAGGCCGCCCAGAAGGCAGGCGGACAAGCAAAAGGCTCCTTTCGAGGACACGCCCCGCCATAGACGCTGGGAACACCGCTGCGAAATGAACCACGACTGTCCTCCAGCGATCATCCCATCGAGCCTCTGCGCGTCATCTGCCCGAGCGGGGGGCGTACATCCTGCGAGGGCCTGATCCATCCAAAGTGCTCCGCGGCGAGCGAGGTGCGCGTTACCGTAACCCGGACGGGCGGGGGGATGGGGACGTGTGGCCTGCGGAGCTTCCTGCTGCTACGCAACCGCGCGGCGTACATGTCGAGCTGGCGCCGGAAGCCCAGGTTCGGGCAGACGATGTGCCGCCTGGAGGTAACATAGTTCAGGGCCTCGTGGGGGCTCATCGACTTGTGCGCCATGAGGTACGCGCAGACGACGGTGGGTGAGCGCGATATGCCCATGGCGCAGTGGACCTAGAAATAGACGTCGCGCAGTGTCTGCAATGAGTTGTCTGCGGGGGCCTCGCGGAGGAGGCGCAACGTACGAGGACGATGTTTCGCCTGTCTTCGAGGGCGGATTTGATGAACGCGGTAGTAACGTCCAAATGCTGGAGGATGTCCGCGCGGTCGTTGTCTTCAACGGGTATGTGGAGTGTTTTAAGCTTCGTCAGAGTCTTCGGGTATTTGGGTCTGTGCTCGATGACAGAAACGATATGCGTGACGCCGATTGCTATGAGCTGCTCTTCGTCCACGGCGGTATAGAGCCCAGAAAGGTATAGTCTGGAGGTGATCTCGGAGGGTGTCTTCGCTGCCTCTCTGATCATCGCAGCGCGTCGCGACTGATGGGCAGAGGATGGAGAGACGGCTGCTGGCATGAGCGCGGTGTGTCCTATGGGCGAGGAGAAGGAGAGCATGGTGGTGGTCGAGGCAAGAGATGGAATCGCGCGTGCAGATATGCGCGCGTCGAGATTCGCCACAAATGGTCGATGTGGTCAGGATCACTGGACACTTCTCTCAGGAAACGGCCTCGTGTATGGGGACGATCACGTACCTGTCCTTGCAGGGCGTGATTCTTGAGCGACTGCCCGACCGGTGTTATTAGGCTTTGTCGAAGTGAGGCTGTTGCTGACGGCAGTGTGGCAGGCGGCAGGGGCGCAGATGCACTAATCCAGCGCAGCCTCTCAGCATGTGACTGAATGGACCGCCTCATAAGCCACATGCGTCACAGAACAGCTAGCGGCTAGACGGTTATTGCGATGCTGACTTGCTGGTCTACTAGACTCAGTCTAGCCTTCTATCTGGACTGCATCGATCCTGGCTAAAGAACCAAATTCCAAGCAAATCATAGAGCGTGTACTGGCAGAAATTGGTGGAAAGCAGGTTCGCGTCGCGAATCACAGGAGTTGCCTGGTAAAGGAATGGGGCGCATGCAGTGCTAACACGCGCCCGCTCCTGCCCGCCGCGCCCTGGCGCAGTGGTCCCACGCCAACAGCAGCCCGCCCTAAACTGCCCTGGTCCGTGCGCCCGCTCCTCCCGTATATAACCCCTCTCCGGACGTTGTAGCACCTCATACTTACCTTGATGGCACGAGCCCCTTCACGTACCTGGGTTCGTGGGCCGTGGGGGCCTCTCATAGCACGGCGACCCTGTCCTCAGGGGGACCTCGCGGTTTGTATGGGCTTCGGCTCATGCACCGTCCCAATATTTTCCTGTCCCGCTTCGGCCCTCGGGCTGGGCGGGCCATTTTTATTGTCCTTTCGCCGTCCTAACCCTAACCCCAGTGCGAGTAGTATCAGTTATAAACATTCTTCTCTTTACTATAGACGCTAAAAGGTTCCTTGCGCCAGTAACAATCCACATTTTATCATCCATCGTTTATGAGCATAAGTGATTGCTAGTCCCGAGGTACGTGTACACAGGAGTCAAGCTTCGATTTTTACTAGCACTAGATGCACTTGTTGTCATTAATCCAGAAGTGTATCCTGTGTACATGCATTCATCTCGCCATCGTGGGGGTCGTGGCAGTCAACTTATCCCCACACTCTTACAACCCTCCCGGCATCACGGTCACGACGAAGCCCAAGGCAACGACCAGCAGGACGCTAGCCAACGAAACACCAAGCTGTGGTGCCGCATTCTGGCCTCCGGTCGTCGCCTTGCCCGATGGTGTACTGATAGCAGTCGCGGTCACGATGTAGCTGTTCCACGCCGCGATCGTCGCAGACGGGTACGTGTACGTCGACTGTGTCGAGAACGAGCCGGCGTATATCCCAAGCTGCCCGCTGATCACGTCGCCTGCGAGGGAAGAAACTTCCCCGCCCACGACGGATACATGTCCGCTTGAGTTTGTGACGAGGCCAGTCTGGTTGTTGCCAAGGATAAACTCGCGGACAAGAACGAGGCCCTGAAGTGAGTGAGGGTCAGTATAACGTGCGGTCGGCACTACTGTTGAATGTGACATACACGTTGTGGGTTTGTGTATGGAATAAGGTGACCCGCGCCTAGAACAAGGACGTAGGTCCAATTGCGCTCCTGGTGCACGATACCACCGATCTCGCCGTTGTCATCAATCCAGGGGGTAGACGGTTTGCGCGTAAAGCCTTGAATACCGCCAAAGGTCGTGTTCTGTGCATCTCATCAATAACGGTGCCGAAACATTCGTATTCAAAATGTGCTCAGATACCTGGATCACAACTGCATGCAACACGTTAACGGATATACAACACTGAATCAGGATGTAATTCATACCTTCAGTCCCTCTATGCGGCACGAGTGAATCGTCATTTCCGGAGTACAGGACGACTGACACATTCTTCGAGGTCGCATTCGTTGCAAGATCGTTCAAGAATGCCATCGGCCTAAAGTGTTCTTTATCAGCTGCCTTGATATGCAGTGGGACGCTGCAATACTCACTCAACACCTATCCGAATCGTCAGACATGCATTCATAGCAGAAAGAGGGGCAAAGTCTCGACTTACTAGGATCGTTACCCTCGCTCTTCGGGTCACCCAGGAAAGGGTAGAAGATGGAGCCGGTCCAGTTCTTGCTCGTCGGCGCATGTAACGCTGCTCGCGTCTTGGGATCTATGAACACTGCTCAGCTTGCATGTCTGACTACTGCGCAGGAAGCGTCTGCACCATTGAAGAAGACGCTAGCGTCCATGTTGGCTTCCGGGTCCAAGGCATCCGGGATTTGATACACCTGTCCAATGTGGCGTCAGATCGGGTCGTGTGCAATCAAAACAAGCCGTACCTACATCGAAGCCGTTGAAGTCATCGTGCTTGACGCCTGCACACTAATAGTCAACGCGCTAATCCGAAGATGCATAGAGAACGCGAGCACAAACTCCACGGGAACGAGAAGTTGACGGCATAGTCGATCAGCTCATCGTAGATGTCGCAGCCGTACCAGGGGTCGATCGTCCCATTCGCTCTCCCGCTCAGGTCGCGCTTGCCCACGGCCGCGCCGTGCTCCCTCCGCTCGACTACGGCACGCTCGGCATGTTCGGCGAGGGTGCGCAGCTGCAGGCGCTGGGCGTCACGGGAGGCCGAGTTCAGGCGGGAGAACGCGCCCTTGGACTTGGACCGGAAGGGATCCTCGGGTTCGACGAACTTGAGCGTCGGGAAGTGGCCATCTTGTGGGTAGGAGAGGTTGAGGTCGTAGCCACATAGGTGTTCCCTATAGAAGCCGATTCAGCGCAAGTATGGAACAAGGGCGGCATAGATAGGCGCACTGTTCGCGGAAGTATTCGAATGCCGCAGGCTCGTAGGCTACCAACTGGGGGTACGTCTCGATGATTGACACCTGTTACAATTCACATCAGGATGAAGTCGCGTGAGTATCAGATATCCGGGACGGGAATGTACCGTAGGTAGCTCATTGAACACGATGTCGGAGCCAACAGTTCCATCTCCGATGGCGAACTTGACAATATTGACAGGCGGGTCTGTCAAGCCGAAGTACGTCTTCATGATGTACGGCTGGGAAGAGAGTTCAGCACAGCGACATGATGTTCCCAGAGAGGAACGAGGTGCTGACAATGTACGTTCCGGCGTAGCTCTCGCCGGTCAGATACATGGGCCGGGTCTTCAGACTTGGGAACACCTTGACTAGGTTGGTCAAGAAGCCCATCTACAACCGAGGCGCTGCTCAGTCACATCAACATGTGTAGCCCATGTCGGGTTACTTACGAAGTCTCTGCCCATCTCATCCTCATCGTGCACTGCGGATGACGACTGTCAGTTGGCGATAGACGACAGGACTTGCCTCGAATTACCAAATCCCGTCGAGTCCGCAGTAGCGAAACCGACGCCACTGCACAAGCACTCAGTGAGACCTTACGTATAGGCGGCGACATTCGACCGCAACACGCGTCTACGAGCACTTACACCGGCTGGTCGACCCATATGTAGTCTGCGAGCGTGTTCCAACTGAAGTTGTTCTGCTGCGCGCTGAAGTCCGAGTTGATATGCACAGGTCCGTTCTGCGCCCGACAACCGCATTAGCCATGGGAACTGTGGACGCACATCATGATGGAGCGCCTACCTCAGAGGTCAGACCAATGAGACTAGATGAACCGGGCCTGCGCAGAACGGGGGTAAGTATCTTTTGGCCGTCTGATTGACAGGCATGGTGGTTAGCTAACCCTCCGTTGAGCCAGATTCCCCAGGGCTCGTTGGCTCGTTCATCTGCGCCCGCAGTCAAGGATCCGTTCTCCTTCTCGAAGCCCCAAAAGTAGAGCGTGTTGTTAGGGTGACCCGCTCTGTTCACCCCAATGTTACCAGCGAAGCTGCGAGGCAGCGTCCAGGTCACGTTTGGAAGCGCGTCCTTGACCTCAAAGTCTGCAGGTGCGAGAATTCAGGATGTTGTCAGCGAACACGTTCACAATGGAGGGAAACGTCGCCCACAAGATTGCCAGGCCGGACTGAAGTCCCCGGACGGCTTGCCAGGGTAGTCGTGTGGCCAGCTGCTGGGAACCTCTGAGGGTGGGTAGGCACCGTGGACGACCGCCACGGTAAGGGCTAGGAGAGCAGCCACGCGCGTGGCAGACCGCGAGTGCATTGTGTACGAACCTCGACACGGGTGTGCGAGAACAAGGTCGGGTTCTGTAGTTGGGTCGGCCTCCTGCCGGATTAAATAGTGTCGCTCTGCCCGGGCGCACCGGTGTGAGCGTTAAGTGACTCTGGGACGGTGCCGTACAAGGTGATGGATCCGGGACGGGATGTATGGACGACGGGCAGGCGGCAGCGCGCCCCTAGCTGGGTGGACCCGTTGTTACGGTGTTGGGTGGGAAAATGCCGCCTTCGCCGCATGGCCAGGCATGTCCCTTGTGCCCATAGAGGCAACTGATGTACTCACACGATACGCGACTGCGGTCCAGGGAGGATGACTGCTGGTATTTGTGAACGCGATCTTGCAGAACCGCCGGGAGAAGTGCGGACATACTCATAGCCACTGTGATCTCATGCGCATGGATGACAGCGCAAGTTTAGCAAAGCGCCCAGCGATGGGACCGGGTGCAACTGTTGCAGCTGCCATTGGCAGAATGAGGCGAGTACGGTAACTGTTGACGTTGTCGGGCATCCTCCTTTGCTAGTCGGCACGCTCGACATGACCACACTCTCAGAGCTCCCGCATGGAGATGGCGGTACTGCGCCCTGACATCCGATTGTGAACGCAACTCCGACGGCAGCCCTTGTAATCAAGCTTCCAAGAGGCCCGGAAGATGCTGCTCGATATATTCGACCACTGCGTCAGGTCCCTTCTCCACCTGCAGCCCGTGCGGAAGGCTGAACGTCTTGATTCCTGGGATCGTATCCTTCGCGATAGCGACAATCTCCTAAGCAAAGATGTCGTCTGACTACTACGTCCCGTCACTCGAAGCGTCGGATTTACCTCTGCTTGCTCTGCCGTCCACATCGAAGCCGTAAACTAGACATTGCGTGATCGCAGACGCATCTGTGCAAACGAACGGTCTGAGTCATAGCGAGACATACCAGTAAATCGGGGTGCTCTTTCTCCAGAGTGGGGCGGACGTCTTCGATCTCTGGTCATCATACTGGTGTTTGCGCGCTGCGATGCCACCAAAAATCTGATCGGCTGGTACTTACTTTCAACATTGGCGGCGTGTATGATAGTGTACTTGTCCTTTACATCTTCCACAACGCGCCCGATGAGTCTCTTCGCACGTTCCGGCGCCGTATTGACAGTGACGAGCTTGATAGGTTTGTTTGCAAGAGTAGTCATGGTGGTAGGGGGCCGTGGCTAAGATGGTAGGGGATACGCCCGAGCGAGTGATATAGCTTGGGCTATCGATGTTACGGGCCGCCGCCGCGTGTATTCTGAAAGACACTGTGTGCGAGTAAAAGGCAAGTTGTGGTTCACATGATGCGATCTATGTCGGCACACCCCGAAAGCAATCATATGAGTATATCTTGGTTGACTGCCATTTCTGCTGTAGATGGCTGCTACTGCTCTGTGATGATTATCAATGATTAGTATATACTCGCATAGAGTGCCTAGTGACAAATACTATGTAGACGTACCTTGTCTTGCTGTCAGGCCTGGGCAAGCAATCGCGAAGACAGACGATGCGAATTGGAAGGGGACAGCGCGGCTTGCACGTAGTCTCCAGAACTTGATAGTGGCCTACAACTATGGTACCAGCCATGCCAGGACAATAATGCGCTTGGATTTGAGCAACGAGCATGTTGTCGGATGAGCAAGAGCCTCGAGTTTTGAGAGACGCCGGAAGCACTGCGTACCGAATGAGGAAGCTCACGTAACCGACGGCGCCGGACCGTGAGGACGGAGGAAAGTCATAGTACTTAGCAGCCTGAGCGTACCTTTGTCCGCAGCTCTCATGCACAGCTCGCCAGTACTCCTCTCAGCGTCCACTCGACCCTCCTGAATGTCGGTAGCAGGCTCGGACTACGGCGGATCAACCTATGGAAGGTCGGAGCCTCGTCCAGAGAAACCTCTGGTTGTCAAGTGTGTGCACGATGAACGAGGGAGCAAGAAGATATCTTTCCCGAGCGCGAGGACATGTTCATATGATAATCTCCGGAAGCAGGTATGTCATGCTCGTTTCCGTGTCTATATGCGTGCAAGGACCCTGTCGCCGCACCGCGGACGGAGTGTGGACATTGCTCTATCGCATATACATGCCCTCCGATGGCTACATCCCCTCAGTTTCCCAGCAGCTAAACTTCGAAATCAGATAGAGAGATGCTTTGCGTTGGACAGCAGACAGTTCCATATCGTATACGAAGATGACGACAAGGAGACCATCTACGTTATGAACGAAGCCGACTTGACGGACGCCATCAATTACTTCAAGCCCACGATGAACGACGACGTACCCACTTCGTCCGCTGCTTCTATCCTCTCTGTGCGAAGTTTCCGCGCTTCGAAGATCACTCTGAAAGTCAAGGTTCTGGTCGACTATGACGGCATCAGTCTATCCGACACTGGTTCTCTCGTCAGCCTCGAGGAGTATAGCAATAGGAACGGCAGTCGGTTCTCGTTATCCCAGTCTTCTATTCCGCCGCGTGAGCTGGAGGACGATGCCATTACGGTGAGCTCCAAAGACGTAGGCTCAAAATACGATGCGTTCCTTGGAACAAAGGGCACGAAGACTATTGTTGCGGGTCCGAGTCGGGAGCCGCTCATCGATCCAGAACAGCACTGGGAAAGTGCCACCGTCTCTAGCGCACCCCGGACTCTCAATTCGACCCGTAGTCGAGATCGGAGCTTGCGTGAGGATGCACTCGCACGCTATCCAGAGGACCCGTCCTCTGTCTTCGCACGGTTGAAAATGGAGGAGGAGCGACTTGGCCTTTCACCCGGCAACCTGAACGGCGCATCGACCTTCGAAACCGAGCGAGGCGAGAGATGGTTGAAAGACCAGAACGTGCATCTGGCTACACTGAACGGAGACGGTCTCTCCATGAGCGAGTTCTCACTGGAGGATAATCTATCTCTCGAGCTGGAGAAGAACCAGCATGGGAACTACCGATATACTCTTACAGGTAGCGGCGGCTCTATTGCTTCGCAAAGCGTGCGCGACTTCGTGATAGACGATGGATCCAGCGGGTTCGCCAGCAACGCTGTGGAGAGCGTGGCCGATTCCGCGGAGAAGATCTTGGACAGCCGTCCGACATCTATGCAAGCAACACAGTTCTCGCATCCTCATCGATCATCGAACCCGTTCATGGGACCAGGGGAGGAAGAGTCAGTGGCGTTGGACTTCATTCATCCTGATATCCCTCCGGAGGTACTCTCTTTCTTGAGACCTGCTCCACCCCTGGGCCCTCCTCCTGATCCTACGAATTGCTCGAGGTGCGGAGTCATCCTCGACATGATCAAATACGTCTGCTCTACCTGTGGCGAGAAGAAATCTCCATCCTCGTCCTCTTCCGACCTCTCGAGCAGTTCGAAGGGCAAGACTCGAGCCATCGATATTCAACGGGAGTTCACCTATCCTCCGTTCTACAACACTCCTTCGGCCTCTTCGTCGACAGTCATCGGTAGTGGCGGTTCTGGAAGCTCTGGAAGCTCGAGGGGCTCTGACCACCCTTCCCGTTCGATGTCGGAAAGCACTCTCGCTACAGGACGAAAGCCATTACCCGCTATACCAGCCGGTTCCCCGACTGCGGCCAACGGATATGGTCGACCATCACTTGGCGTCCCAGGGCCGGATCACAGAGCGCCCCCAGGCTACGAACTGTGCTCGAACTGCGTTCAAGAGTACGGCGTACAACACTCGCTCGAGCTCAGCGCCACGCCAGGGTCCTCGCCAGGCCCGGGTACCTCTCCTGAGGACGCCGAGCGAGCACTCTCCCGGTGGCGGCGGACTGCGCCAAGTCAGAAGGGTGTGCTGCGGCACGCGTACATTGAGAAGAGCTGGACGCACAATGGCTGGGAAGACGTAGGTGAGTGCAACATGCCCACTATGCTCGCTGCGCTGCGGCGGAAAATGGTCGCGCAGCCGCAGTGCCGGTCGGATGCGTTGGCTGATGCAGGGAACCGTTCGTTTGGCACGCAGAGCAGGGTGGAACGGGCACTTGCCGCTGCTCGACGTGTAACAGCGTGATTACGAGCCATCGGTACAAGTGTGCTTCCTGCGACGATTTCAATCTGTGCCGCGCATGCTACAGGTACGTCTGCGGGCGAGGGACTTGTCCGCAGCAACGCCGAGCTGATGCACATATACTCTCGCTAGGCAGGTGTATGAGGTCCATCCCGCCCACGCCTTCCTCCAAGTTCCAGACAAGCAAAGCAGCTCGCAGTCGTCAAGCACCACCATGATCGATCACGCACGGTTGGCTGAGTCTCTGGAGGAGCCTTGTGAGTTACCCCGTCGCACTATAACGTCTGTTCTCCCGACACTATCTAATGCACCATGAAGCTCTCACACACGTCGGCGTCCATTGTGCGCAGTAAGTTACAATCACCATATGTTCACCGTCCTCTCCTAAGCATACCCCATAGCTGCATGCAAGAAATCGTCGGGGCACGTTTCCATTGTGCCGTCTGCGAGAACGTGGATATTTGTCAGAACTGCGATGCCGCAGGCCTGCCTGGCAATCTCGACTCCGCAGACGGTGGCCACGTCTCCTCGCATATTATGATTAAGGTAGGCCCCCCTCAATAGTCCACTCGCTCTGCAACATGATCTCAAGTTGTGCGAACCAGATCCCCCATCCCATTCCGACGGCAGATTTGCACTCAACGAGCCAGATGGCGATCAAGCTGTGGACAGGCCGAGACGGCCCACACTTGCAGGCCGGCAACGCGAACGGACACGGTCGACGAAACTCACTCGGGGAGTCTGCATACTCCCACACCGTCCTCGGTTCCGGCACGCGAGTAGACCTGAACACTGCCGCCCTCGACCATGGGCTACCCTGCGATGGGTGCGCGCAGGTACGGGTTATAGTCTTTTAGATGGTTCTGACTGCTGACCGTCTTTGATTCAATAGCCTATCGTCGGTGTTCGTTACCAGTGTGCCAACTGCCCGTCCTATCCCAAGTCTATAAGCCTCGTGCGTCTTGCCATTGGTCGATTCATCAGATACATTCGGTACTGACTTCACATGTTTCAGTGCGAACGATGCGAGGCCCGTTCGTATGCGTTGCATGACCCATGGCACGTTTTCTTCAAGCTGCCGCGGCCGGTGGAAAGGCCGCTCGTCCTGCAGCCACCGCTTCCTCGATTGTTAGTAGGCTACCGTTACTTCTACCCCAGATTATTCTAACCGTCAGTATAGATACAAGACACCCGCAGGACCTGCTGGGGGCGTGTTCAATCTCGCAAATCCCAAAGGTAAATTAGGTTCATTATAGACCGCGAATCGTCTCCTGACCAGCACAACTCTACCTCTAGCCTACCTGCGGAACCTCACCCATCAGCTCACAGTGTGCGACCGCTGCATGTCGCACATCCGCGGAGAATGGTTCCATTGCGCGTACTGCCCGAAGGACCTGTGCGACAGCTGCGCCGAAGTCGACACGCACGACCCCACGCACCTCTTCGTCGTGTTCAAGTCGAACGTCAACATGCAGATCTTCCGGTACGTCTGCTTCCTTTCTTCGCCACCCTTTCACCCCCCGTTTCTACACCTGTCCCCAGTTATTCCTATCTTTCACCCCCTTTCACCCGGCCACTCTGCGGTGCGCTGACCTGGGAAATGCAAGCAGGAGATTCATCAACGAGGAGGACTCGTCGCGCAGCCCGCCACTCATCCCATTCCCAGTGTATCATTCATAATTAGCGCTCGCCATCCGCAGACCCTCATCGCACTTTGGATCATGTATCACCCCTGTTCACGTTGTCTCTGCGCGTCTTCTTGTATATGCTCGTACGTACGTCGTTGCTGTTCAAGTTCCTTGTTGTATCCACCATGGGGAATCATTATATTTGTACAATGTATACTGCGAACGATTGATGCTGAGTGTGTGTGCGGGGTGCAAGAGGGGTGGCGGGATGTGCATGAGTATCTTCAAAGATCTGGGTTGAGGTCCAGGTCGAAGTCGACGAAGCCTTGCTGCTGAGGTGGGCGGAAGTCTGGCCGATACGGGTTCGCAGCCATGTGCGCTGGAAGCTCGACTTTGGGGGACACCGTCGGGGCTGCATATATCATTCGTCAGGACACATACATCACGAACGCCCCCATCCATAAGGAACAGGTAGAATCAAGTAAGGCGCACGTACGCTTTCCGACCGAGTGAGTCTCGCCGAGGATCCCGAGGGGCGCCTCGTCGTTCATATGCCCGCGCCGCATCTTCTCCTCGTTCGGGAACGGCGGGAAGAACAGCGGCGGGGGCGGCTGCCCGGGCGCGAGGTCGGGCATGTTTGGGGGTGCGGACGTGAACGCGGACAGGCTCTGGGCGTATGCGAGGAGCTCCGGGTACGGTATTGCAGCTGAGTCGTGCGTAGGGACGCGACCACCAGCATGAGAACAGGGTTCATATGTGGGAAGATGTAGTAACGCGACGTACCGGCCTTGGCCTCCTCGATAGCTTTGATGCGCTCCTCACCCTCCCGTATGAGCGCGTCGAGCTCGCGCCGGCCCTCGTCCAATGTTCGTACGATGTCTCGCCAACGCCTGTCGAGCTCCAGCACCTCCTCTTTCAACTGTTCTATCCTACGCTGCTTCACTTGATGCGTCTGCGCGAGCCTTACGGCTGTCGCAAGCTGCGCGTCAACCGCGAGGAGGTCCGAGACGGATGGTGGTGGTGGCGGGCGACTCTGTGGAGGCCCGAGAGACTGGAAGAGTGTCTGCGAGAGCGTTTGGAGACGTCCGAGTGGTTCGAGCAAGATCTCTGACATAGACTGGGACGCTAGTGGTCCTATGTTGTTCATGTCGGTAGGTTGCTGCAGGGATTGCTGGGACGCATAGGGCTGGGAAGGGCCACCAAAGGTGGACTGCGACAGCGCAGACTGAGTTGACTGGAGGCTAGGTTGGGACGAGGGTCCCGCGAACGTTGAGTAGGACATTCAATCCGCGCAGTGTTGTGTTCAACTTATATGATACGAGTTTTCGATTCCAGGGGAATGAGCATAGGTAGTGGAGAGATGTAGCTTTGAACTTACAAGGTCGTGGTGGTACTAGTCTCCCCTAGGCAGACGTACCGAGGCGCTCTATTGAGGGGAGGGAGGGACGAGCGCCACGGACGTCTGCTACGAAATCGAGGGGTCGTAGGGGAGGCTGAGGAAAGTGCTTGCGGATCATCGTGCCGAGTGATGGCCGAGGTGCCGCTGTGGCTGAAAAGACTTTGGACTTCAAGTCGTGCACTCTGTACTCAGGTACAATGCGCCGTACTCATCGACGTCGACATGGCTGCTTGACTGTACATGGATGTGGTTTCATAGAAAAAAAAAAACAGAGTAACTTTCGAGCTTGACGAATTTCTTGACAATGTAGTAAGTGAGCTATGGTGATAAGGCCCTCCACCACCGGTGAATTTGAGCGTTTGAGGATGGTTTGAATACGGTGAATCATTCGACGGGTACGCAGGCAGCTTTTCTTTCTGCTGCATGACCAGCCTCGTTATGTGTGCACTGCGCTGTACTACCTCTCCTTTCAGTGGGACAGGCTCAGTGGACGATGCGGTAGCGCCCGGTAGCACCCAGTAGAGCCATCGCGGCACCTCGGCCATCACTCGGCATGATGATCCGCAAGCACTTTCCTCAACCTCCCCTACGACCCCTCGATTTCGTAGCAGACTATGGTGGTACCAAGGGCGTCAATTGAATGCGGTTAATCTAATCTTATCTTATCTGGCGATCCAAGAGCACACTGGCACGATATCGGATATTGTCCGTCGACTCGCACGAGGAGTTCAAGTTGTAGCAAGCACCCTTCATTTGACTTGACAAGAGGAATTCATAGGAGGGCATTATGTGTTGATCTTGATACAATTGCAAAGAACAGCGATAAGTCAGTGCAGCCTCGTGCAAGTCTGCATCCGCATAACTGCCGACGCCGCACCCGCCGCAGCTCCAGGGTTTGAGATGTAATACAGTCCACAGGTATTCCATATAGCAAGATTCTAGCCAGAGCATACGGCCGCTCGTACGATTCTTCCGGACGGTTGTCTGGCAGATGCCAGGATGCCGGACAGAACTCTGCAATACACAGATAGGCCGAATTCAATGCAGAAGGCCCTTCCGACCACTCAAGCGAAGGCACTGGGAGGCAACTGAAGGCAAGTATGTATCCTGTACGTGCATACCCAATTGTTGAGACCAGGCCGAGAACGCCATCTCCATGCTTGGGCCAGCGTCGCCCATGCGCGACTGCCAAGCGGATAGCCAAGATTGGCATTGACAGAGGCTGCCGGTCGAGGATGACGTTTGTAGAACGCCCTCCGCGTGGTACTCAGGGCACAGTTCGAACCGGTGACCGTTGGTCATGTCCGGCCGGTATGTCGAGGTCAGGGCAGGGAAACAACTTCCCAGAGCGCTGCCTTGAAGAACAATAAGTCCTGACTGCGAACTGCCCTGCGCGCCGTTCTCACCAGACACCAGGAATAACTCGATTGATGAGACTTATACAGTTGCGCCGTCGGAGTCGTAGCTAGTGGGGATGAAGGTAGTGAATGTGCTTATTGGGCGGGAAGGCTAGAGAGAGAGATGGTGGCTGGTTGAATGAATTTGATCGGACTATACGAATCGACTAGCGCGACAGCTTGTTGGGGTTTATTTGGGCCGGTGTCCATCCGCATATGCTTGGCGCCCATTACATCTCCATCCTGATTCACTTATTTCCAACAGCCGCTCCAAGTCCTCCCCCTCCTTCGCGTCGGTCTTGATCCCCCAGGCCGCACTCCATGTCTCGATGGTCCATGTTTCCAATTCCTAAGCCGTGGTTCGCCTGGAGTCCATCTCGTCACCATGCATATGGCGAGTGATTCCCAGTAGCATTTTCCCGGCTCGGGGGTACCTGAACGTTCATGAGATTACATATACGCAGGCGAGCCGCCTGCGTAGACAATTGCTCAGGGTGATCCTCGCAGAAGCTGTCATGCTGCAGCAAACATCCCCTCCGTCGTCAAGGAGGCTTATTGTGAGGGCCCGAGAAGCTGTGTCTTCGCTTGCCGCGCTCGTCGGCGTCAGCCATCAAATGCGGCTGGACGCAGAAGCACCCACCGATCGAGTACCCGCTCATAGCCGCCGACGATCTAGCTTAAATACTTTCCAGCTAGTCTGCCTTCTAGTGCATCTGCTCTGCACTCTCTCGTCATACTCAACCTTCCGGCATGCTGGGCCTCGCATCCAGTGCCGCGCTCGCGGTCGTCCTACCGCTCGTTGTCGCCCAGTTGCCCCCGACCCCCAGCAGCTGGCCGCACGACTACCCCGGCAAGCCGTCTGGGGACTTCAGTCCAGAGTGGCAGAGCTGTGAGTTGGTGTGGCATCGTACACGCAGTTCTGGTGCTGCGCAATGCAATTAAGCTGACGTGCTTCCCTTGCTTTAGACTTCGAGGTGACGGACCCGTTGCCGAACGTCACCTTCCCGCTTCCTCGCAGCTTTGCGGGGAACGTCGGTGTGAACCGACCTGGCCATCCCAACAACACCCTGTTCTTCTGGGCGTTGGAAAAAGAGAATGGCTCCTTGACCGCTAGACCCGACGAGCGTAGCGATGTCCCCTGGGGCATTTGGCTCAATGGAGGGTGAGCGTCAAGTTTAGCGGACATTCATCGAGCATCGGCTAATTGACATCTGCTACTAGACCAGGGTCCTCCAGTATGCTGGGTTTCATCTACGAGGTAAGCTCTTCGGCGAAATGTCAATATCCCAGTACTGATTCTAAACTGGACAGAATGGCCCAATCCGTATTGGTCCGGACGGTTCTCCCAGCGAAAATACGTACAGCTGGGACCGGGTGGCTGACTACGTTTGGATTGATCAGCCTGTGTACGTAGGTTCCATGTTTACCACATGCGAAAGCGCTAACAATCGGACAGCGGAACTGGATGGTCCACCACCGACTCTGAGGGATACGGTATGTCGGCTTCTGTTGCAGATTACAAAAGCATGATCCTCACTGAGGCTGGAAAATCGTAGTGCACGATGAGGATGAGATGGGTCGCGACTTCGTGAGCATCAGATAAATTTGTGTGCAATGCCAGAAAGTGTGACTCACGGCAACTATCACAGATGGGCTTTTTGGAAAACCTGGTGAAGGTCTTCCCTAGTCTCAAAACACGTCCTCTCTACCTCACTGGAGAGAGTTACTCGGGTACCTATATCGTGCGTTACCCGGCTATCTATCGCGTCGCGATATATCCCTCATCCGACGGCCGTACAGCCCTACATCATGAAAACCTACTTCGGCATGGCAAATCCCCCGGTCAATATCGTCAAATTTGCCATCGGAGACGGAACAATTGGGTCCGAAGTCGTATTCGAACTCCTGCCAACTGTGAGTCTTGATAGATAGTGAGCCGTCAACGCGACTTATACCTCGGCAGGTGACCACGCTCGAAACTTACCCGCAGCTCATCGGATACGACCCTGAGGTGTTCGAGTGGTTCCGAGAGCAGTGAGTATATCTAGTCTGCACTGTTCGAGTCGCGGGTTCTGACTAGAGCTTGCCCAGGGAACACCTCTGCGGCTACGACCTCAACCTCACCTATCCGCAAGACGGGCACTTCCCCGACCTCCAATTCGTCCTCCCCACCGACCCCAACCGCGCAGGCTTCATCGGCCTCGCCCAGCGCAAGACCTTCACTACCAGCCTTACGCGGCTCGCCGTCTCCTCTAAGCATGCCGGTACGCCCAGCGTCCGTGTAGCCGAGGAGCACGCGAAGCTTGCCCGACGGGCTGCACATATCATGGCGGGTTCCGCTGACGCCGCGGAGGTGAGGGCGCATCAGGAGCGCGACGGTAAGCAGGCTGCGAAACGCGACCTGAGCTTGCGCGCAAATGGTACCATCGACCCGTGGTATGGCTGCTTCTTGTTCGACGAGATGGTCGACTACGCTTTGAACTACACTTGGCCCTGGAGTGAGTAGACTCTGTCCTATTTCGTATTAGAACTTGATTACTGATCTCGTCACATCTGCATTGCTGCTAGACGTTAAGGGCAACTCGCAGACCTATGAGGGCTTCGATGTGAGTGGCGGTCTCCTAGCATTCGACTTCCCTCTATGGCTGACACGTCCCGTTGTACTGTAGGTCTACCAGATTCCCGATGCATTGGATCCCGAGTCACCCATTGACGGCACCGGCTTCTTCAACGGTAGGCTTCGTAGTAATGATGCACGTGAAATTTGTAGACTGAGTCCCGCACGCAGATCCTCAGACACGCGCTGCGATACACGCGCCCACGAGCAAGGACTGGGTTGGCTCTATTGTCTACCCCTTCCTGGGTGATCCAGTGAACGGCATCGATCCGAGTAAGTAGTCTCTTTGCTCGTATAGAACCGTTAATTTAACGAAGACGTCACTCTGTTTTCAGGTGTAGAGTGAGTACTGTCGATGAGAGCAAACTCCCATGTTTGCGTGCTGACGGCCTATAGGCCCATGGCGTTCCTTGACGATCTGGCTGCCAATGCGTCTGCGCACAACGTCGCGGTTGTCCTCTACTCTGGAAATGACGACTCGCTCGTTGCACATCGCGGCACAGAAGGTGCGTTCTGTCCTGATTTTCAAACGTCTACCGCGCGCTGACAACAACATCTAGTTGTGATCCAGGTATGTAGTGACCAGAATGCCGTCTCTCTTCCTCTGTCAGATAGCTAACGATAGGACAGAACACCACCTTTAGCGGAGTCCAGGGATTTACGAGGAAGCCTTCGACGCCCTGGTATGATGATGACGGCATCCTCGCGGGTATCGTTCACCAAGAGCGCAACTGGACCTATGTACTCATCGAGGGCGTCGGTCATCTCGTCGGCTACAACTCTCCCACTCGGGTAAATAATAACCTCCACAACTGTTCCGTAGGGTCTAAAACTCACTTACACGTCGCACAGGCCTACACTCTCCTCCGCGAGTTCATCTTCGGCAACAACCAAACCGGGCTCGTCACCGACATCGGGGGCACCGTCAATGTCATCGGTGGAGAGGATGCCGCGCTCGCCGTCGACGCGATCCCCGGCACATCTGGTATTTACGTCGGGTCCATCACGACGCAGTCAACGGTAGAGTACCCCGCTGCGACGATCGCTGCCTGGGAGAGCTACATCGCGACCGCGACTGCAACCGTCCTCCCGCAGGGCGCCAAGGGGGTGTCGGCGCTGGAGAGCGGTGCGACGCACGCTGCCATGCCCGCGTTGTTTGTGGGCGTATCGTTTGCGGTATCCTTATTGTTCCTTGCTTGAGCCTGCAAAGATTTCGGACACGGTATCGGAAGGGTTGGAAAGAATCAGGATAGCTGGGGTTCTATCCTTTCAGCGATTGAGTCTCAGTCTGAGCTATATATTCTCCGGCTAGTCAGTTATGCTTGAGCCTGTTTATGCGTTTGCTTTGCACTGTATATCAACATTTGCTTCATGATCCTGCTATGTACGTAGCGTAGTGGTGTCCTCAGAAAATCAGGAGACGGCAGTTTGTAGCTGGACACATTGTAAATGCCTCCGCGTTCTTCGCATCAACGGGTCGGTGGCGTAGTTGGTTATCGCATCTGTCTAACACACAGAAGGTCCTCAGTTCGAACCTGGGCCGACTCATGTTTTTGCCTCCTACTCTCCTACTCTTCTGCCAAGGCACGCCTAGATGAGTGGTACGCATAGCTTCATGCTTAGGCAGGGAGTCAAAGTGCCCGTTACAAGTGACGCTTTACTACGCAGCAGGACGTGCTAAAACCCAGAGAGCCCGTGTAAAGTAGGGTGCATTCATCACCATCGGCATTGTGCAGATTTCAGGTATTATGGATCGATTCGATGTCAGTGAGCATCTACTTAGATCGACTTTCTGTAGGTCGAGCCGTAGGACAAGAGTATAGAAGGCAAAAGAACAAAATGAATTGACCACCGCAGGGGTCGAACCTGCAATCTCCTGATTCGTAGTCAGACGCGATGCCATTTCGCCAGGCGGCCGTTGTATAGTGAGGTTGTTGCGTAACCATACCGAGAACCAATTCGGAAATTCATAATGATCTGGCCCCTTTTGAAGTTGCTTTGGTACGCCGCAGTGCACGTTCATAATCATCGTCGGACATCTACCTGCAGGAGACGACAACTGCTGATTATTGCTGACCTCACACAATGCTAATGCTAATCCGTAAAGCTCAGTGCTGTGTATTACAGTCCTTCTGCAGGCTGACGACCTAACGACATACTAGTCCGAGAATTATTTTTACATCGGAGAAGTGCTAGCGGAAGAATGTGAAGAGATTCTCAGTATCCTCGAAGAAAGTGTTCTAGCCGTACTCTGCTTGGAAAGTTCAAACGTCCCTTTCTCTATGACAAGCCCTTTGTTGTTCTCTCCGTATCCGGTGCGTCCGTAGAGAACTTCGCTGCTTGGTCCTTTGACTGTGGGCTCGTCTAGTTAGGTGTACCCAGCGTCGCTTCCGACAAGGACTTGAGACGTATTTGGCCCAGTCCAAAGTGTTCACGGTACCCTGATCTCGGCATGCCACCGTGCTAGACCTCATCCAAGAAAGCGAAGTCCATGAAGCTGGGCGCTTCAAGCTCCTCAAAGGTGTCACCGTCCGGGCTGTCTGCACATTCAGCGACCTCCCGCTTCCCGGTGGCTGCCAGGCCGGCTCGATCGACCCCAGAGTTGGGATGCAACGCCTGGGAACGCGGTTGCGGTGGGGAAATGCTAGCCAGAGTCGGCCACGACGAGCTCGTGGTGTCGGAGTGGCCGTCGGATTCGGGCGAGGAGTAACTGGCTACCAGAAGTCGTGGCGAAGGCGTTCTAGGTTCGGCGACAGGAGCAAGAGCCGCGAGCTTCTCGCCGGGAGGTGCCCTCGTCGATGGGATATCTGCCGGGACGCAAGGTTGGGACTTCGGTGCGGGCTCCTCCATGCATACGGAGAGTTCGCCCATAACCAAGCTCAACGACTCCAAGGGCTCCGGCTGACGGCCCGTCGCTTTCAGATGGGCCTGGAGCATGCCGCGGCGCCGTTAGGACGCTGTTGATTCTCGACGGTGACATTAGGACGCACCTCCGCAGCTGCCCTCGCTGCGACGTTCAGTGGGTTGAACAGGTTGAACGCTTCAGTGAGCTCGTCCCTTTCGTCTTCGTTGCGCGGTATACCGTGCATCTGTCTCTCCAATTTCGTCTGCAGGTTGGGGTACCCTGGTGAGACTTGCATGTGTCTTCAAGCTTAGCCGGTTAACTCACCTCTTCAACAGCGCGCAGCGCTACGTTCATTGGATTGAACGGGTTACAGGCTTCAGTCAGCCTGAACTGCTCCTCCTTCCAGTCTCTGCGCTTCGACGGCGCAGGGCTCCACTTCGGGTCCGTCCACGGGTAGGATGGGATCGCGGGGCTGGGTATCTTCTTGCTCAGGACAGGCGGCCACTGGTGCACGAAGGTGCGCAGAGCGCGACGACGTTCGCCGCCAATGGCACCCCACCGGCCACCCTTCGTGGCCTCGACAATCTCGTCGCGCGACGGATCCCACTCGGTTACCTGCGCCTTCCTGCGGGGGTGGTACGTGGCCGAGGTCAGACGGCTGAGAAGTGCCGCTGCGGTCGTTGCGGGGCCGCTAGCAGCGACGGTGTTTGCGAAGAGGTTCATGGATTGCATATTTACTTTGAGTGAGTGGTTGAGGGAGTAGGTCGGCACGAAAGGGCGCTGTGGCGGAGTGTGGCTAATGCGAATGAGTGGTCAGTGTCCGATTACCTCACGCGTGTACAGCGGAGTGGCTCACCAAGTGAGATGTGGTGCAAAAGAGGCTGACAAGCTAGTGTGCACGGGCGTGTAGAGGACACGTTCGACCGCGACGGAGAGGAGTTGAACGATGAGGGGGATGGCTAAAGGCTGAAGGGTGCGTGTTATATAGAGGGCGCTGTGGCTTGGATCGCGGTGGCGCCCGCGCTTTGGCGCGTCTGGGACAACGCGTGCACAAAGTCACATGTACCGCGTTTGGTGGTGGCCCTGGCAAAGCGCGCGTCCAGGCGCGGGCAGGCATTGCGGCCATTCCACCTGCTCTTTCGCGTCGTGCCATTCGCTTTGCCAGTGCCACTCATCCCTTCTGATTCTAAAAGTCAGTAAACCAGTGCCTCACCCACGCCGGCTTGCCGCATCTTTGTCGCTTAGACCCCGATAGCAACATATGGAATCTAGCACCAGTAAGTGGGTGCCTCTGAACTAGTGACGCGACATAGGCGTATTGAGGAATCGTTGTTCGATACGATGATCTTTTCCGTCGCGAATGTGGCTTACTAGAGCCTGACAACCATTAAATGAGGCGTCAGGAAAGTACTCTCCCGGCACCCTGATGCTCAAGCCCACATTCCACAAAAACATCGATGCTAATGCACCTTTCGGATTGAAACACTCTTGGGATACTGCCGCAGTATCTATCGTGACGCCATGCTAGCCTTCGTCTTTGCTGTGGAGGTGATTTCATGCCTTGGTCAATAGGCCACGCGCCTCCGCCTCGAGCACACCGTATAGGTCGAAGTCCCCAAGCGCACTAGGCGTCCGTACTATGAGTTCTTGCAGGCACTACTGCTCCGGACTTCTGTGGAACAACAGCTCTGCGTGTGTCAGCACTCGCGTGGACTATACCTTCAGTAGTAAAGAGAGCCCACCTTGCCTACCAGCACATAGTAGATATCTACGCTGCTCCCCGACGTCCGTTTCCTCGCGCGTAATTCAGGCAAATACCTCCAGCGTGACGTATCCAGGAGCCTTACCAGAGAATGCGTTACAGTACCTGTCACTCTTCATCCCTCCGCCCGCTTCCTCCTATCCGGCCTCTTCAAGGCTTATGCGGCCCGCACAAGCGATGGACACAACTCCTGGACTCCATGGTCGGCTGTCAACTTGCCGCTCAGAGTCGGGCGGTATATCGAACTCTGCGGGCGCGATGTGGTCGTCCTTGTTACGCAGGACGTTCTCAGGCTTGATGTCCCTGTGAACAATACGCCAATTGCACAACTACTTGCGCGCCGAACCATGAATGGTCGTCAGCAGCTCCATCTTCTATTGGGAGATCGAGGATAGGACGTACGAGCCTTGCGAGCCAAAGGCGCGCTTCATTCTCTACCTTCGTGTTATGTTCCTGCGTAAGATTCACTTGGTAAATACCCCCTGAGGCAGTAGTCCTGCAGCATCAACGGCGAGCACGCTCCGGATCGACTTTATGTGCCACAAATGGTCGAGACGTAGAAATTGATGTTGTCCCTCTCAGCGAGCGGGAGGTGGCCTACTCCTCACGACCAGATGCTCCCGCAGTGCAGGCAGTGCTTCTCGATGAACTTCATCGCAAGGAATCCTCCGGTCGCGACAATTTCGACCAGATGGATTGTCCCGTCGAGTTTGTAGAGTCTACGACGGCGATGAGGGGCAAGACGAGGGCGGAATCTTAGTATACTCTGGGTACGGTGAGGAGGGGGCAAGCTATCGAAAGCTATCGACTGGCGGACGCTCATGGTAGCAGGGGTGCCCATAACACGCCAAGCATCTCGAACCCTTCGATGGCCTGTACGGTAAAGAGGGTTCAGTGTCATAGATCCAAGAACAAGATATACCAGTGCGCACCTGGTTGAACATACCAGCCCTTGCCGGCCACCAGTCGATTTAGCCTTCTGTAGATTAAGAGCCAGGCTTTTCGATCGATGATACTGGGCCGTTGGCCTCATTTGATCTTGTAATGACGTCGTTGTTCACCAGACGAAATTGCGTTACGCAAACGCTAGCGTATTGACGACCTGCATGCGGCATACACGAGGTAGATCGGTAGGACAGGGTGGGACGCTGGTGGACGTGCAAGGTTGAAGGGGGACGGCAGTTCAGGCTGATTGATGAAAGACGGCGGAGAGATCGCTTATATTAGAATACATAACGTACAAGCATGAACGTACACCTCTAGAGAGTCCATGTCATCCGCCTAACACGTGAAAGCAACGAGTGACAGCACCTTCCAGCCCGATAGTCTACTTGGACGACATGACATAGCCGCTCGTGTCCAAGACCTGCTTGCCGCATATCGCGCAGACACCACGTTTGTATGCGCAACCTAGATGCACAGAGTAATTAGAACGCGTGTAAGGGAACGACTCAACAGCACGACGCACCATGGCAGTACTTTGCCTTGTTCTGTGTCACTGTGGACTTGCAGTCCTTACATTTACCTTGGTACGGCTGCATTCCAAAGAAATGAGATCTTGACAGAGTGACAGTCGCGATGTGTACGCACCTGGAACCTGTTCTTGGAGCTCCCCGGTCTGGAGAGCAGCTTATTCTCCCCGACTTTCCGTGAGCCCTCCTTGATGGCCTGGGAGGTAGACTTGAACGGGTCGGGTGCAGCAAGCTTGGAGGTTTTCTGGTAGATAATGAGCATACACGGTGATTGCATGTAGAAGTCGGTGACTTACACTCTCGCATTTCTTGCACACCATGGTGGTGGATATGGGGAAAGGTGGCTGGAACGAGGTGCACAAGGCGCCTGACCAACATCGCCAACGTATTCTTACGTAACACAGTGCTCACCCGTTATGGCAGCTGTAATCCACGACTTACAAGAGCCTAATATTTGCGTTCAACGTCGATCGGTACGGATTATTAGAGTATACATTCAACTGAGATAAATTCTATCAAGCAAAGCGGCGATTTTACACTGCCGCTACTATAGCCCTATGTATTGCCCGAATCATGACTACGACTCGGACAGCAATCGCGGCGGGCCCGAGTCAGCCAATGGCGATCGAATGAGCTGTCACGATCTCCGCGGGAAGGGCAGGTTAAATATGGAGGTATGCCTAGTGTTCTCCAAGGTCGTCCACGCAGCTGTGATCGCCCTGTATGAGTCACATTGGATTGCTGAAAGACACAAGCAAGCGTGAGTTCAGGATGTGATGGACAATGTGAGAATAGCGACACGTACATGGTGGCAGTTGTAGGCTATGACACGTAGTACTTTGGCGGGTTAGCGGACTGAGCGGAGGATTCAACAGGCAGCCTCTCAGTTCGTTCACATGCACCACCGTAGGTCAGTACGCATTAGGCCTGGTTCTGGTCATACTCGACTCCGTGGGATTCCGTAATTTGGCCTCGCGATACGTGTCTATAATCATCACTGTACGAAGGGCTAGGTGGCACCCGTGCGTGAGTTACGAGAAAGCCGCAACGGTATTTCTGTAGGACAAAAACCGTTAGCTAACAGAATTGGAGTAGAGGGGATCACCCGTACATGAGATAAGTTGTAGTTAGCTGAAACATGAGTGGTTTGTCTGTCAGAAGTGATGTTGAATATACTCGGTGTAGGCGGTGGCAGGTCACTCATGTCTTCTGAGAGAACGTCGAACGAGATTGGGGTGGCAGAGGCTCAAGCCTGATTGGAACTTATATACCCATTGAGGTTCAATAGGTCAGTGGCGCGCGGGGAAGCGCTTTGGCATTGGCCGTCCGGTCCAAGCACACCGCACCCTACTTGGGCCATAAACGATGCAGTGCTCGATACCGCCATGACGCTGTACATAGCATCGACCTATACCTCTGGCCGCCACGCGCAACGCGTGGATGGATGTCCTCGAAGGAGATGAGATGCACATTGCAAGTAGGGCCGCGGACGTGCTACAGTCGGGCGAATCCAGATCTAATCGTAGTGGCGCTTCTCATCGAGATGACGGTCAGCCGCTGCTGCATGTAACGCGGCCAGCGACTTGCGCAAACTACGGATGCAGTCAAAGCGTTGATATAAGTCAGATCAGATGTGATTGGAACGTACCTCATTTGTTCCTCGTAGTATTCCCTGATCTCACGGTACCTCTGGAGTCGGAGGCGTTTATGAACTAAGGTAAGCATGGTTACAGTCGCTATCATAGCTGATGAAAGCTGAATATTAGATCGTCGGTGCATTGTTGGAAGACGTACCTATGACGATGCTCAGACCAGTCAATACGACTTGCCAGGCTTGAACGTGCGCCGGGGTCTCTGGAGGGTCAGCGCACATGCCGTTCAAAGCACAATTGAACTATATGCGTAAGATTTATACACGATCACTGGCTGAGCGCAAGGGTCGTTTATGCCGTGCGAATATCTTACCGATTGGCACTCTTGGTCGGATGCACATGAGCTTCCAAGCATCTTGGTAGGGACGCACGCATTCATCCCCGGGTCACAGAAGAACTGAGGTGACTTGCAGTTGTGCCTCGTGACCGTGTTGCTGAACTGCTCGTGATTAGGACCCTCGTCGATGTACGTGACATCGTCAAGAATACACGGTTGCCCAAGGGTCATGTTCGCATACCTGGAAGGGTGTCTAGCTCGTTAGCGGAGATCATTTGGTACGATGAAGCATATTTGACGCACATGCAAGTCGACTTCAAGCACAGAGAGCCGTTGAGATTTTGATTACTTGCGAGGTCCGGCCAGTTCGGGGGCGGCGCGCACTGATCGTCGCGATCCATCTGGCATTGGTCACCAACGGGGAGAAGCGGTTTGCATCCGCTTCCTTCGTCAGGACAGTAGGTACCGTTTTGGCACAAGGATGGTAACGCTGTGAAGTTGCTAAAACCAAAGGGAAACTCGTCCCGACGACATTGACGTGGCTGACAAGTCCCATTCACAGCCCCAGTACAAAACGTAGTCTCGTCGCAGTCGCTCAAGAATTTATGGCTTGCGGGATCAAGATGATCATTGACAGTCGAGCAAGAGCTTCCCAGAGATGAGCCTCCAGCGAGAACAGACCAGGTAGAAAGAACAGCGGTGTGCACGAGACTGAGACCGAGCAAGTGCCGAGCGTTTGAACGCATTATCTGTGGAGTCTTGATGTGCGAAATGGTTCACAGCAGAGAAAACAGTCAGCCGATATGCCAATAGCCATTGCCAGTGCGGCCTCGTACCGGATAGTCAGCCGCAAGGACAGGTCTAAGTTAGATAGCTGTACGTTTTTCCCTGCCCGGGTCATTATGGAATATCCATCTATAGCTGACTTTTTTGTGAGTGAAGCCTATTGCTAGAGCGAATCCGTTAGACCTCATGAATGATGTCGGTGCAGTGGCATGTGCGAGACTCACCGGAGGGTCGTAAGTCAGGCTGCTCCGCTGGAGCTAATTACTTGCAGCGCATTACATAGAAAGTAGTCTACCGGATCATTGGGTTTATAAAGATCCCCTATCCGAAGGGTCGGTGGCGTAGTTGGTTATCGCATCTGTCTAACACACAGAAGGTCCTCAGTTCGAACCTGGGCCGACTCATGTTTTTGCCTCCTACTCTCCTACTCTTTTGCCAAGGCACGCCTAGATGAGTGGTAGTCCTCAGACTGCACTACAGCTTGATGCCCAAGCAGAGAGTTAAAGAGACCGTTACAAGTACCGCCTTACGCGGTAGGACGCGCTCAAGCCCAGAGAGCCCGTGTTGTACATTCATCGCATTTGATGTTGGTGAGCATCTACTTAGGAGGATCTACGACTTTCTGTAGGACAGAAGTATAAGAGGCAAAAGAACAAAATGAATTGACCACCGCAGGGGTCGAACCTGCAATCTCGTCAGACGCGATGCCATTTCGCCAGGCGGCCGTTATCATCTCCTTAATCAGAAATGTTATACGATACGCTGATTGCATAGCTGGCCTCAGAGAACCATTATACCACTTGTAGTGAAGTAAGCGCGCGCATAGCACGGTTAGCGATGAGCCGATGGCCATGGGGACTATACAGTACTGCGCTCTCCAAGTCCTACTCTTCGCAAAAAGCTGCTGACTCACCCCTTGGATAGAAGGATAGTGCATAGTCTAACACAAATGCAGATATATTTGTAGGACGCTAACGTCTACGAATGATGAAAAGTGCTTGCCATAGGCGTTCAGCGCGCACGAAACGCAACCCCGGCGTCGACGCTCATTTAGTCTAGCCCTATATACCCAGCGGCAATGCTAATCGTGAGCTGCGATACAACCATTGCGTCCAAATTATCACGTCACATACTTCCCCCACCATAAAGTCGTGCAATGCGAAGGCGTACTAACTCTTGCACGGTTTCCGCCCAGGCCTCCTCGCCGCCGCGCGGCGTGCGCCAGTCCGCTGAGGGAAAGAGCCTGTCAAGGCACTTAGCTAACCTCTCGGGATCAGGGATGACGGAACATGAGCCATCGTCGAACAGATTTAGCGAGCGAAGATTGGGGGCGGCGACGGGGTCCGGCATCGATAGCACCGCTTTCATCTCCTCTGCGGAAGCGTTGATGCCTGGCAGGACCAACTCCATGAGGCTGGTGCACCGACGAGAAACGTCGACGAGGTCACGTAAGGGAGACGGATGCCGGAGATAAGAGAGTTCGAGTCTCGTCGCATTGGGCCATGCATGTGCCATCTCCTTGAGGTCGTCCTTCGAGGGATTGATCGCCACCACACCGGGGAACATGCGAATGTGGACGTCGGAGAGATGAGGCATGGAAAATAGAGGACCAAGCGCCTTGGTCAAGGGCTGCGACTCCACATGATCGTGGCTGACGCCGTGCAGTTCCAAGGTGAATTGACGGAGACTAGAAGAGAACTTGGAACGCATCACTTCGGCCACCTCGTGCAGCTCGGTGCTTGGCGAGAGCGAGACGCATTGGCAATTCAATAGCGAGAGGGATCTGAGGTTGCAAGATGATACAGATGAGAGAAACGCAGGCACGGCGTGGAGAGGGGAAAATGTTGCGTCTAGGGTCAGAGTTTGTAGGGAAGGGAAAGCGTGTGGGGCAAGGTGTGGAGAGTTCCCAGGAAGGCGAAGCTGAAGATGTTGGAGATGCCGCAGCGCCGCCAGCGGTTGCATGAGAGGCAAAGCCGTGGCCTCCTCGCAAGCACTCCTGTGGAACTCGAACGTCTCGAGTTGTGCAAATTCACCAACCGACTGGAACCACGACTCCCGCGCGCCGCCTGAGCTGATTCGCATATACCGTAGAGCGGGCGCCTTAAGAGCTATCTGCCGCACAAGGTTCCGAACGAACGCCTCTTGTGGCTCGCCAGCTGCATCAGATGGTGATGTGCTCGAGGCGAATGGTTTAGGGAAGATGAGATGTAGGCTGCGGAGGGAAGGCGAAAGGAGTTCAAGTAATTTGTCTCCACCAGCGAAGTCCATCGTCCAACGAAGGTATCGCAACTGTGGAAATAGAGGCTGGCCCTGGGTCCAATCAGGTAATTCCCAGTATTTCCCGTGCGAAAAAGATCGTCTCCGATGGCCATGTATAGCGCGGACGCGCCAAGCATACTGCAACGCTCTGCTGGCCTGCTCTGGCAAGTAAGCCGACTTCACAAGCTGGAGTATGGCGCGTGAGCCATGTTCTCACGAGCGTGTACAGCAACACTGACCGCCTTGTCGATGGGCTCCGAGTGACTTGCGAGTGGCTCCATGAGCAAGAGCGGAGTCGATTTGAGGAGGGCGATAAGATGGGACACATCGTCAACATTGCGCCAGAGCAAGGCGGCGGCAGGGCGAAAGAACGCCCGACAGACACGGGAACAGGACGCGAGAGTGCTCCTACTCTGCCAAGCGAGTTGCCTGCTGTACCATGACGATGCCTCTTGAGTGCTAGGATCGTAGTCGTACCAAGATTCCTCTAGGTTCTCAAGATACTCGAAGATAGCAAAGAGGACATCATAGCAGGTGAGTGCGTAGTGGGGCATAGCTGCTGTGAGTGGGCAACAAGTCCTGAAGAGGGTATATATACCGCGAGTTGAGACGCTGTGGCGTACGATTGGGTGCGCTTAGTGCCTGAGACGGGAGATTCGAAGACGTGTCTGGGGGCGATCGACATCATCCGTCATTGAAGGAGGTAATATGTGATCTCGGGATTCTGCTCGGCGGAGTGCTCCCGGCGGAATATGAGCGGGGGAACGTTCCAATGCCACCATCCCGGTCGCTACTGACCAGTCTCGCACCCGACCACAAGCTCCGAGCCGCGAGAGGTAGAGTACGAACTTGGATTGGGAGAAGTTATGACCAGATACCCGCGCTGCGGAGACGTAAAGCGACGTCAGGTGCAAAGTATTCAATGCGCACCGGAGAACTATATCCACCCAATCTGGTGCGTGCGCGTACATGAGGGAGCGCACGAGTAAGGATGACAATTGAGAGTCACTTTACCGTGACTTCGCTTCGGTGCATCTTGCGCGCCTGAGCAATTACGGCTTGGCGAAAGGCGCCTGTGGCGCAGGAGCAGTTTGAAAGAAACGGGTTAGACGTCCACCTGACATGGGCCTGCAAGGAACGATTGAGCTTCAACCTTGCACACGGGCATAAGATCCAGAACATAAGACCTACCTGGATTGGGACAAGACCGCAATATTATTTCCCCTGGAGTTCCCTTGGACCTGAGCCAAGCCACCTGAGTAGGCCGAGCCATCGAGATACGTACAAAACTCCGGACGTCGGGGTGCAGTGTAACACCGGTACCGAGACAAGCACAGACTTCCGTACTGCCCGTCACTGATAGCCTTTCTGTTTGTGGCCAATGGTTACAACATTCTTGTAATTGCGCAGAATTGATACCGCATGCTTGGCCACGGGAGTGATAGGCGTACGTGCTGTGCAATGCCGGCCATTGCAAACCCAGTCATGTTAGACATAGCACTTTACGGCACATAATTGACTGCAATATAGCGTGTCCACAAGAGTAACAGTGGCCAGCAAAGATGAGCGAAACTAGCAGCATGCAGAACGATCGATCACCATAGCGAGAGACAAGTCGAGAGGATGTAATTAAGCGCTCGATATGCGATCGTCTTGTAGCTGAGCGCTAACGCTCAACTTCAATTCGCCACATCTTGACATTGTACTTGTATAGCGCCTCCGGAGGTCCCGCAAAACGTCGCCGGATTCAAAGGGCCTCACCAGAATAAGCGATGCCTGCTCTCGAGGATAAAAGAACATTTGCCAGTACAGGCACGCATCAGCCCGGCATTGCAGCAGATGGGCTGCTCGCAGCTGTGCGGTCGCGTCCGTTCACGCAACAGGAAGGTACTTTCTGTACAATGTGCCCGCAGTATTACGGCTAACGGCCTCCGTGTTATGTCAATCTTAGGTTGACATTGTCTTCCCATCTTGCCCCGCTCTTGAGGAGGCGTTACTCCAAATGAACGCGTCGTATTGGACATGTCAATATTCATTGGGCACGTTCCTCGAGTATGTGAAGCCATGGGTGCACGAAAGCCAATTAGATAGGTATGGTCCACCGGAATTCTTGATAAAGTCGTCTAAGAAGAAACTCATATATCTTATACGACAGTAAGATCGTAGCTCTCGGCCTATCAAGCGGCGGGGGCAATGATGTGTGGTCTATTGACCACCGGGGATACTTAACGCTTTCCCTGGGAAAAGAGACCTACGAAGAGACTGGATGGGTTGGGCAACCTCTGCCCTGGAAAGAGTATGAAGACACGTATGGTATGTGGAAATCAATTAGCTTCCACTGTCGCTTTTTGGCTCATATGAAGCACGGCGCAGTGATCCGGACGCCTGTATGTCGAACATTCGCACAACCCGAAGCGAAGATGTTTCAAGAAGCACAAGCGGTTCGCAGGTTAGACTCGCTTATAGTGACATGGAGGATCTTCTATTACTTCGTCGGGGAGGGTAAGCCCGGCTCTCTCCATTGTCATCATGTTGCATTCTGACAGGCAACAGCCACTCAACCGCCGTCTGGCCATGTACATCACCTATTGACCCCAACTGTCCGAAAGCTGGAAAACGCATATATACCTCAACTTCGCAATGAGGCTATGGCTGTTCAAAGCCGTCATGAGCCTGGCGAGAGTAGTCACTGGGAGGAAGAAGTAGCTGCGCTGTTCGAGTGGGTCGGCATGGCCGCCTTCGAGTCTCCCAGGTTGGTCGTCTCGGTGTCGCACGAATTACATTTATGCTCATTCTCAGCGTGAATGCTTGCAGGCTTTTGGTACATGATCGCTGCGACCCCTATATTGCTGTATTTACGCCCCCAGAGCCATACCGTATGGGCGGTGTGACCACAATCCGTTGGCGCGGCGTCGTTCCTTCAGGCTTGGTGCAACGTATCCTATCCACGGTTCAGTGAGTATCTGCGGGCAGTGAATAATTACAAGATATATCACTGACAAAGGTTCACATTCCGCAGATCTTCGCACCTTTCATCGCCAAACTTCGTCGCTGTCACCGGACATACTATTGGCAATGCACCCGCGGCATACTTTCCAGAAAGCAAAACGGTCGCGTCGTTACGTGCTCCTCGAGATGATGCAGAAGATACATGGTCTGTAATTTATGTGAACGAGCCGAACAAGACCCCGTGGTGGGTTTTGGCGGAAAGTGTTGGGCAATGGGATAAACGTTGGGGCTGAGTACTGTGTTACGGGTGGCATGTCCAGGCTACTCCATGTATTACGATCTGCTCGCGCACCTCTAGTATTTGACGGTTTCTTTGTGGAACACTGGGTATGAAGAATCTTTAAACGGACAACGCGACTTCAGGCATATATTGCAATCACGTGGGGCGCGACCGCCGACAGCGGATCTGAGTCGGATCTGACGACTTTTACTCCTGCGGCCAATCTTGCCCACTGGCGACCACACGCCATGGCACGATTGGACATTCTCCTCCTCCAAACGCTGTCGTATTCCAACACAACCGTCTCGGAAGCACCATGTTCGTTCTGGGAAGCAAGACAGCATATATATTGACTAGGAGACTGCCCACCCGAGTGTTCTCCAGAACCATGTCATCCGCACTACCACCCTCGTCAATCCCGCTCTTTGACACCGTCGCGTCGTACCGCGAATGGAGACGGAAGGCTTTCGACGAGAAGAAGACCGTGGGCTATGTTCCCACCATGGGCGCCTTGCATGAGGGTCATCTCTCTCTCGGTGCGCGCCAGTTTTTGTGTACGGCATGAACCATGCGCTAAACTTGCTAGTCTAGTGAGGCGATCGCTCGCGGAGAATGACCTGACCGTTCTCTCAATCTTCGTGAACCCTGCGCAGTTCGCACCTCATGAAGATTTGGCGACATACCCTCGCACCCTTCCCCGAGACCTGGAGCTCCTCTCCCAGATGTCGGTCACTGTCCCTGAGGGAGTCCGAACTCCAGCCGCCGTGTTTGTCCCGACCGTGAGCGAGATGTACCCGAGCGGGATCACTCAAAACACGCAAGAGCAGAAGGGCACCTTTGTTGAAGTGAAGGGCTACAGCCACCAGATGGAAGGCAGGACACGACCCACATTCTTTCGCGGTGTCGCGACCGTCGTTACGAAACTGTTCAACGCTATCGAGGTGAGAACTCCCCTTGACCGGAAAGTTGAGTGATTCCAACCGCAGTCTGCACAGCCCACTCGCGCATACTTCGGCCAAAAGGATATTCAGCAGGCTCTTCTTCTGCGCCGAATGACGCGTGACTTGCTTCTTTCCCACCCGGAGCCCCAAAATCTGTTCATTGTCCCCACCGCACGGTAGGTCTCCTCCGTAATGAACTCCAGCCGGCGCAAAAGGCTAACCAAAGCTTGTTTAGCGACCCCAACACCTCTCTAGCGCTGTCCTCGCGAAACGCGTACCTGACCTCATACGAACGCGACAACGTTGCGCCTGCGCTCTACGCGGCACTGCAAGCGGGAAAGGCCGCGTGGGAGGGAAACGTGACGAAGGCGGAGTGCATCGAGCATGCACAGGCCGTCATCGAGAACAAGAAACGCGAGCTCGGTGATTCGGTCGACCTCCGCCTGGACTATATTGAGATGAACGACCCTGAGTCGTTCGACGTCGTCCAGGATCCGGTAACACGCCGGCAATGGGAGGGCACGGTGGCTGGAAAGCCGGTGATTTTGAGCGGGGCAATGTGGGTAGGCAAGACAAGGCTCATCGACAATGTTATCCTTGGAGCTCAGCATACGATAGGCATCGTCGAGTAATGTTGTTAATGCCATTGCATTCTTACCCCGCCATACTGTCACATCTCGACACTCCGATCTCCTCACTATCGAATCTCTTTGTCAATGTCTGTACACTCGTTCAACTGATCAAGGACTCGGGCAACGTTCTATTCAGAACGAAAAATAAACGACGGCAGTAGGGTTCGAACCTACGCTCCCAGAGGGAAACAGATGGTAAGTTACATGACTTGGCCACGTAATTCTAATCTGTCGCCTTAACCACTTGGCTATACCGCCTTGAGGACAGGGCCCAAGCAACCCCCCTATTGTGCAGAGAGCACCCAACGATGCCAACACGTCATGATTAAACCCTAAGATTGACCCATAGCATTTCCATCCACATCACGTGCTCGGTCCATGTCACGCTTACACCTGCTGTGGTGGGACAAAACCCTTCGTTAATAGATAGGGCTCTCCAGAAAGCACTTTGGCAAAAACGGGAACAGTCAAGTTGTAGATATACCCTGTGTCTACAGATTGACCGTTTCGGATTTTCAGTAAAGGCCTCCTGGACGATTGGAACTCACGAGTAAGCTCTGCAAGTATGAGCGCCAACAAAGTTGTCAATATGCGTGAAGTGCGCCCAGGCTCGGCGCCGTGCGTAGCGGCCGCGCGCCAGCGTATCTTAGCGTACGATAACCCCACTTAAATTACGTCAGCCGCCCAACTCACGTGATGGTCACGGAGTGACGATAGTGGATGGAAATGCTATAGGCCAATCTTACTTACTCAGGCTCAACTCCACCGCTCCTGGACCTCCACTGTAACGTTGAACCAGACCTGTTCGCATTTACTCTACGCACGCTTGCTGTAATACAAACGCTCGCTGGTCTCTCAGACTCGGATCGAACTCTTATCGAGCATAACTGACTGTCGGCAAAATTTACCTACAATCGCCTACGAGAGTCATCCAAGTGGCTACGAGAGATTCAGGGAGAGACGATGGCCTCGCAAGAACCAATATCGAGTTCACGGGCAGCCCTTGACCTCACATACGTTCTATGTTAGTAATTTCGTTGTCCAGCGTTGACTGGGGTACCCATCGTTTGAATTGACAGCGAAGATGGCCAGACAATGAATCGTCGTTCCTTTCACAAGTGCTTGCGTTACTCACGCTAACACCTATCCTATTGAATGTGAGCTCTCTTTGTCTACAACTCTCGTCGGTGCCTGTCGTACTAACACACTTGTCGTATCTAAGCCTGCCTACGCAGCGTTGTCGGTATGGACACGCGAGCTGCTGTTCTTGGAGATGTGGGCGGGGCAGATGCTCTGCGAATGCTTCAACTATGTATTGAAACATATCATCCAAGAGGAACGCCCGAACAGTGAGTCTAGTCGCTGCTTGTTCCCCTGTTGTCCATGATGTCTTACTGTCATCGTCCGTCACAATCCGCAGAGGACTTGGGTGATGGTTACGGCTTCCCATCATCGCACAGTCAGTGGATGGGCTACTTTGCTAGTTTCCTCGTCTTGCACTTCGCCCTCCAACATCGCTTCATAACCACCGGCTATCGCGTGCTCGACGTCGCGCGTATAGCCTTTCTGTACGCGTTCATCATTGCATGGGCCGGCGCAGTGGCCTTCTCACGGTGTGCACATGTCTAATGTCCTTCGTCCGTCGCTTGGCTGACATACGTCCACCCAGATTTCACTTGTCGTACCATACGGCCCCTCAGGTTTTATGGGGTTTCGGCATCGGCGTGGCATTCGGCTCCACGTACTACACGTTCGTCGAGTACATCCCAAGACGTTGGCCCGACTCGCTGCTTGGACGCCTTCGCACCGCGCTGCTTGCAAATCCACTCTCGACCTGGTTCCGGCTGAGAGATGGCTGGGCAGTGTGGGCAGACAGTGGGACTGAGGCACATTGGCTGCAATGGAGAGAGGCATGGGACAGACAGCGCATGGGTGCGAAGAGACGGGACGCGAAGGCACAGTGAGGTATGACTTTCCGACGCCACCGACATTTCAGACATGTATGCGAATGTCGCGATATGTCAGACAAGCACCATCTCCGGAGCAGTCGGACCGCGCGTAAACAGTACTTTCGTATCCCCGTGTCATCGGACGAACATGTAATTGTAAACGTTTTACAGTTCGATGTCTCGCAGCAGTTCGCAGTGCACCCTTGAACTGTATAGAGTGATTTGATTTCGTTGCTGGGGTCTAAGTGCGTTCCCAGGTATTGTCGACTGAACTTGCGAGGAACAGCGGGTGTCAATGTCGTACCTTGACCTCCAGCTGCACGCCAAGAACATGTCAATTTACCGGCGGCCAGTATGTTTTACTTTTGCACTCGGCAAGATGATGCCCCAGTCTACCCCAGTGGGCGAGAAAGGTTTACGCAGCGATCACCCCGCGGGGTTATCAGAACGGTCGAGACGAGCGGGGACGATCGACATCGATTTCCTCCAATGGACGATCGTCTTTTGCATTGCAGACGCGACCACCCTGAGCTCTCTCCCTATGTTACTCTCGCGCTCTTGCCACCCAGACGACAAGGGTGACTTGACCAGTGATGGCAGCAGTCAGCGACGACATACGGCGCAAATGGCCACCGCCTATGCGTCTTAAACGCGAAAAGCGCAAGATGTTCTCATGGACTGCGTTCGCCGCCGTGACGGCATTCTGCAAAAATGCAAAAACGATGTGCCTGGATGGACTCCCTGGGTTTGATCTCTATCACTCCCTCTGACGGAAATGGCACAACCCATGACCTCCATGGCTCGCCAACCCCCCATCCCGAGGCTGACAAGGTCGTCTGTGGCTCGGCAGCGCTGCTTATCCGGCGACGCAGCGCTTCTCATAAATTCTGGCGCGTCCTCTCCATCCTCCGCGCGACTCTGCCACCCTCGCCCGAGTTCCATTCAGCACCGCCGTCACGCTCCTTGTCGACACTCCCGCTGCTCCCACCATGTCGTCCCCAGCAGACCCCGAGAAAGCGCAACAAACCGCCGACGTGCGCCCCGGACCCTCGCCCGCGGCCTCTACGTTCTCGTCCGACGAGAAGGGACGCGTCTCCCAGGTCGAGCGTGCGGAGGGTGGAGAAGATCGCCTTCGTGCCCCGCTCTACAATCCTCATGTAGACGTCAGCGGGGTCGACGAGCGCAAGCTGATCCGGAAGCTCGACCTCTACCTCGTACCGTGGCTGTCTTTCCTCTACCTGCTCAGTTTCCTGGACCGGACGAGCATTGGGAACGCCAAGGTGTGTAGAGCATCCCGCAGCCAGCGGTCGAGCGTTCTGACTTCACATTGACGCCGCCCTCCAATTCGTGCTAACCGCGTTCGTGATGACACAGTTGTATCATATGACGACCGACCTGCACCTGACTGACCAACAGTACCTCATTGCACTCACGATATTCTTCTTCTCATACGCTATCTTCGAGGTAAGCAGAGCGATATAGACTCAGCATACGAGCGGTGAACTTACGGGGGTGCAGGTACCGTCAAACATCTTCCTGAAGCGGCTACGGCCCTCGATATGGCTCTCGCTGCTCATGCTCCTTTGGGGCATCATGATGGTGCGCGTACCACCTGTTTCAATGTACCCGTGTCTCCTCACGCTTGCCACTTTAGACCGTGCAAGGTTTGGTGCACAACTATGGCGGGCTCCTTGGTACGTTATCTGGTTCTCGGAGGTCAGTTCCGTCCGAAGTAGCAGCGTCTTACCTTCTCGTTTCCGTTCTCAGGCATGCGCTGGATGCTCGGAATGTTCGAAGCCGGTCTCTTCCCAGGCGTGAACTACTATCTCTCCTGGTGCGCCGTTCATCCACTTCGCGCATGCGGCGTTCTCGCGGGCTAATCATAGACCTCCTGCCGGGATGCAGCTGGTACAAACGCTCCGAGTTCGGCATTCGCGCTGCCATCTTCTTCTCTGCGGCGACCGTGTCTGGCGCGTTCGGTGGGCTGCTCGCGGTACGTGCGCTCCCACATGCACACCTTCTTCCGCCCCAGGGCTGACAAGCTACCTTTCGTTCACGTGCATTAACCCAATCCGTCCTGGCGTGCGGCGTATTCTCGTACCTTCACTGCGCGCGATGTGCGGCCGGACGAACAGGCGGCGATATCGAACATGGATGGCGTCGGAGGCAAGCCGGCGTGGGCGTGGATCTTCATCATCGAAGGCCTCGTCACCGTCGTCGCGGGCTTCATGTCGTTCTGGATCATCCAGGACTTCCCCGACACTGCAAAGTTCCTGAGCGAGGCCGAGCGCACCGTCGTGGTGCGCCGCCTGCAGTCGGATGACCAGTACAGCGCGGCCGGCGAGAACCTCAGGTGGCACTACATCTGGCGCAGTCTGCTTGACTGGAAGACCTGGATTGGCAGTAAGTCTTGATATCGCGATGTGTGTACGTGCGTAGATAACTGACAATATGTGGCAGTGCTCTTGTACACTGGCGCAGATGGCCCTCTTTACGCGTTCTCGCTTTTCCTGCCTAGCATTATCAACCAACTCGGTGAGCACAAGCGCTGTGCCACACGCTCCTCGTGCTAACGTTGCATGCAGGCTACAAGGCCACCCCCGCGAACTTGCTGACCGTTCCGGTATACGCGGTAGCTTGCATCGTGACCTGTGTCGTCGGCTTCATTGCGGACCGCTACGGCTGCCGCGGGTACCTGACGATGTAAGTACCATTAAGTCCATCTGCATCCGCACATTAGCTGACGTCGGCTCCCAGGTTGTGTCTCTCCGTCGGTGCCGCGGGTTATATCATCCTCATCGCGTCGAGGAACGCCGCACTGTCGTACGTTGCGGTGTACCTCGCCGCATGCGGAATTTACCCCACGATCCCGAACATCATCGCATGGGTCTCGAACAACGTCGAGGGTTCATACAAACGCAGTGTTTCTCTCGCCATGGTCATCAGTTTCGGTAACATCAACGGTGCGGTCTCCTCCAATGTGGTACGTCTTTCTCGCACACTACACGTCGAACGGCTCACCTAAGTCAATGCAATGCGTACAGTACCGGGCGAGAGACGCACCGTGGTACACTCTTGGCCATGGCATTGTGCTGATGTACATCGGCATCGGATTGGTGATGTCGGTCATCTACTTTGTGTACCTGAAGAGAGAAAACGCACGGCGTGAACGCGGAGAGCGCGACGAGATCATCAAAGGCGTCAACGAGCATCGCTCCGAGCTCGCGCGGAACGGGACGTATGCCAGTGTCGCGGACGCGAAGCGCGACAAGGGAGACGAATGGAGCGGATACCGCTACACTCTCTGAGTTGGGCGGGAGCTTGCGGGGCTTTGGAGGGCCCGAGCGGGCTTAAAAGGAGGAGATGTAGAGACGAATCTCACGACCAGGGTTATGTCGGATGTATACCTTACTATGATTCTGTATAACAGTGTACAGTGGATATACCGCGTATATACGGAGTGTCCTGCCCCGGAGTAAGCAGACGATGGCCCGCGGCTGGGCAGGGCCGCTCAAACTCCGCTTGATCCGGGTCATGTGAACGAGAGAAAAANGGAAAGTGGCGGTGCGGCGCACGGGCCTGCCCTGAAAGCGCGTCGCGATCGAGAAGGCGAACGTCCTCTTGGCTTGTTCTCCGCGTCCACGTCGTCCAGACAGACATACCCTCCTTCTCATCTCATACCCTCAAAAAGCTGCCCCAGTCAGCCCTTAATCTTTCTATCTCTCTGTATCACCATCCTCTATCCAAAAGCAATGGGCCGCCCGCTCTTCTCTGCTTCTCGTCAGCCCGCCGTCCGCGTCCAGCCGGAGCCACAGCTCACCCCCTACGAAAAGTGGTCTTATGCGAACGCTTTCGACCCGGACTCCAACGAGTTCTTCGAGAGCGATGACGCCGTCTACGAGGCTTTCATCGATCCGGGCCAGCAGCTGCACATCCCTGCCGTTCGCCCGTCTACGTACATCGTCCCGGAGCCCAGCTCCAGCTCTAGCGAGGGAACCTCCAGCGGTCGCGAGAGCCCTATGGATGTCGTGGACGTTGACAACTTTGAGCGCGAGGCGAGGCTTCACGGGATGCGGGTCCTGGACGATACGCGCATGCCCGTACCTACCCCGCGTAACCCCACCATAGACGCGCAGATCGACGCCGGACGCGCCCTTCCTCCCCACGAGAGGGCGCAGTACTACCTCTCGGTCATTGAGCGGCTGGAAGACGCCCGTCTGCGCGAACGTGAAGAGGCGTATGAGCGTGTTACGCGCCCGAGTGTGCGCGACCGCATTCCGACCTACATCGACTTGCCTCCGGAGGAATCTCGTATGGCCACACCTGAGCCCGTTTCACGCGCTCCTGCCACCCCGCTACGCCCTTCGACGCCTCCGACTCGGTCCACACCTCTTCTCGTGTCGCCTTCGCCGCCACCTTCAGTCACGCCCCGGCTTTACGCTTGGACCACCTTCCCTCCTGCGACGGTGCCACCTCCGGGCAGCCCTCTCACTAATCGTGGCGCACGCGTCTCTGTCACCCGCATTTCTGCACCCTCTCTTGTACCGGCCCATCGTGCTGCATAAGATGGGTCATTTGAACTTCGCGGTTCGCCACATCTTGCCACAACTACGAGCTGAGCCGTTCCCCATGCGACACCCACCCTCCTTTCCATATTCCGGCACTTCCATGCTCCATATATCTGGCCCATACACAATCGCCCTAGGTACCAACTATCCGCCGCACTCGTTTCCATATCGTACACATGCTGCCTACATCGCGGGCGCCACCACGGTCGTTTGAGTGTACTGTATCACTACCCGCACGTTTCCGTTCCTCAGACAGGTCTACTAGGTTCCTTGGTGGTTCAAAAGGGTATACGTACACGCTGTGCGGCTGTCGTCCGCTGCTTTCGTCGTCTTCGCTTTATGTGGTGTTGTTTTACTACTATACATGCTCCCAATACTCAGCTCACACCTACGCACTCCTTTGCGCTCTTGCTTGGGTCCCTCTAGATGTAACCAACGCTCAATCAATCTGGTTCGTGCACGTTGTGGATCATTAATCCGATGTGGACAGTTCGGAATCTCTGGCGTCTATCCTTACTCGTGGGCGCCTGATGCTGTAACACAGACGCCACTGGGCCATATGGAACCGCCAACTGGATCTGGACGACTGACTCTGCCACCACGATCCTGAATAGTGAGATGAAATAACCGATGAAAGAACCCACATAACTCTGCGCTTACAGCCTTACACATCTGCACGTTTTCTATCCATCTTCTTGGCCGCTCATCGCAACGCAAATTTTGAGTCTAGTGACTACAACCGACTCTCGCATATGGAGCCTACATACCAGTGCACAGATAATTGCCTCGTCAAAATCGCGCAGCGGCAACGACTGCCGATCCTCGAGGCTTTGCGACAGCGATCTAGCGGTGTTTCGCCGACTGTGCTTCATTACGGTTTGTACACCATTAGGCCCTGCTACGGATATGTACATACCCGTTGAAGACTCTGCAGGGTGTAGGAGCATTGTACTGATTGTTGAAGTGAGTACTTCCTGCAGGCGCGTCCTATCGTTAGCTAAGCATTTGCGATGAGGTGTCGAATTGGCATGTACTGTACGTACTGCGTGCCACGCTTCGGAAGCGAAAATCGCCCTACAGCAGAACCTCCGATACCTCGCGGCCGCGCTCTGACTCGTGCATCAGCCTCTCCAGCTTCTAAGCTCCCACCAAGCGTTCTATACAGGCTACTGACTTGCTCGTCGGGCCCTAGCCGAGCCACTTCGCCGACTTGCTGTGCACTCGTTCAGTCGTGTGGTGCACGCATGGCGATGATCTAACACGATCCCGTCGCATGCGGTGCCGAGCCTCTCCTCCGAATCGAGCGCGGCTCTGGCGCACTCGAGGACCGTTGTGACTGGGTACGAGCGACTAGGTGGGCCATATAAGCAGCGCGATTTCTCCCCCATCGTCCTGCTCAATCTCACCCTGAGCTTCTTCCCCTTCGATCAGCCTGAGGGGCCCCACGTCTGCTTTTCAGAAGCGATGGACCCCGCCCAAGTCCTCCAGACGGTCCTGTCCGTCATACAATCGCAAAACGGTGGTGCCGGAGGTGCAGACGCGAACACGACCTCCGCCACGACCGCTTCGAATTCGTCGCCCCAGTGTTCACCATCGTTTCCCAGTGCCGGCCCGTTGGCCCAGGCAGGCTCGCTAAGCCTGCCCCAGCTGCTCTTCGCGCTCTCTCAACCGGCGCCGTACGCGACTGGGCGAGACTGTTCCTAATGGGTGCGCTGCTCGAGACATGCCGGCGCGTGCTCACGAAAGTGTGGGAGGAGAGCGACGAGTTGCTCTGGCTGACTGCGACGTTCGAGTGGAGCGATGAGACGTCAGGTGCGTGTGTGCTGGTAGCCTGGTGTGTGTCGAAGACGGTGTTTGCTGATACGAGCACGGTCGTCTTTCCGTCGGCGCCCTGTAGAATGGATCAGTTATTGGCTGTCACAGCGGAAAGTCTTCAGTGAGTCCCGCCAGACCACCCGCTTCTGAAGCTGGATCCACGCTGACATTACGATAACAGGCTCAGCGCGTACCATCGAAGTCACGTCGTGGTGTTATGGCCTCGACACGACCACGATCGAGGGCCTCGGTGACGGCGGAATGGGAGAGGACGGGAAGGTGTCCTTCATACCATCCCTCGACAAGACGTATTCTCTCTGGTACAAAGGTCGATATATGTCCGTCAGGCGCGAGAAACAGAATGAAGGCAGCTACATGCGCCCGAAGCAAGTCCTCGTTGTCCGGTACGTCGACCACATTCCAGCGCGGCGCTCTGCAATGGATTCTGATAGCTGGCGGCCTTACAGCATGTTATCACGAGATCCTCAGCTCCTGCGCGATCTCCTAATGGAGGCTCGGCGCGAGTACAAGGAGGCCAGGAAGGATGTCATCGATGTATACGTTGCAGAGGGGTGAGCCTGCCGAATCCAGGCGTACTTGGAACCCACATATCTGAGCGGCGTGTGTTTGCAGGTCCGACCATTGGAAGCACGTCGCCAAGCAGGACAAGCGCCCGATGCGTTCAGTCATCCTCGACTCCGGGGTATTTGAGCTTGTTTTGGACGATGCTCAGGACTTTTTGCGGAGCAGACAGTGGTATGCTGACCGAGGTGCGTCCACAGTGCACACCGCACATCACACCACCACGCATCAACTGATCGGACCACACACGTACGACACTGGACAGGCATCCCGTTCCGCAGAGGCTACCTGCTATATGGGGCCCCAGGGGCAGGGAAGACCTCGATGATACACAGTATCGCGGGCGAGCTCGGGCTGAACATCTACATCCTCTCCCTCACCGCGATGGCACTCGACGACAACGGCCTCAAGTCGCTCATCGGGCACCTGCCCGAGGCGTGCATCGTGCTCATCGAAGACATCGACGCGGCCTTCCACCGCGGCATGAAGCGCAACATCTCCGACCCCGAGCAGCAGGCCCGCCTCCTCGCCGCGCAGGAGGGGCAGCAGGACGGGGGCGCGCCGCCCCCNGGGCGACGGCGAGAAGGCGCGGGACATGTTCGCGAACGGCGTGACGCTGAGCGGGTTGCTCAACGCGCTCGACGGCATCGCCGCGCAGGAGGGCCGCATCCTGTTCGCGACCACCAACGACTACTCCGCGCTCGACCCTGCGCTCCTGCGCCCGGGCCGGCTCGACCTGCACATCGAGTTTCACCTGGCGAGCGAGTATCAGGCGCGCGAGCTCTTCAGGCGGTTCTATACCGCCGCCGACGGCCCTGGCTCGTCAGAAACGAAGGACGTGGACGAGAAGGGTGGCAATGGTGCCGTGTGCACCAGCAGCAGCACCAGCAACGTCAGCGCGGGTGCGGATAAGGAAGCAGAGAAGGGTGGACCCCAGGCCGGCAACTCAATGCCAGCCGTGCCGTCTGAAGCCCTCAACGGCCTCCCTGAGTCCGTTCACAGCGTGTATGTGGGCATGTCTCGCAAGACCGCAAACCTTCCACGCTTGACGGTGGACGAGGTGGAAGAGCTCGCAGAGAGGTTCGCTGCAGCTATCCCGCCACGGACGTTCTCGATGGCGACCCTGCAGGGATACCTGATGGCGTACAAGGTCCGGCCGCTGGAAGCCATTGCAGACGCACCAGGGTGGGTCGAGAAACGACTCCAGGAAAAGCTCAAGTCCGCCGCAGGGTCTAGTTCAAAATGAGGGTCGTGTGCTGTCCGTTAAGGACCACACTGCGATGCCGCCGCGATAGATAGTGAGTTATCGGGTAGGGTACTGCTTGGTTGAAAAGGATTGTACTCGGATGATGCTCGTATCACAGATTGAGACTAGAGCGTCGTCCTTCCTTTGTTCATGCACTTGCCTGATTGAGCATCGTCACCGAGTTCAGGATGGCAGATATCCAGAAGCAGCGCATAAAGGTGATCGTTGCACATGATACTGGACTGAGAGCATGGGCCTTGGCACGTACAGATGTGTTGTCTTCACGACGCACCATTATTGTGACCGCACGTCCAGGCGAGAGATCATTGATCATTGTTCGGACATCCTGGTCCTCCCGAGGAATTCTCTCCAAGATTGATAACTTGGTAGGCTACTGAGTGTGCTCGCGGCGTCATGGGCTGCAACTTCCTATATAGAATCTTCCGTGCGAGGCTGGATTCGTGCGCGTTCAAAGGTGGTTAGTGGCGGCAGCATTAGGCCGCAGTATATGCTATGTGGTTGGTGAACTCCGACGTGGATTGATAGTACTTACTCTGTGTCGTGTAAGTACCCTGTACCCGCGGGCTTCGCTGCCACGCATACAACGGCCTGAGGTGGAATTAGTGGAAGTGGACGAAGCGGAGTCGAACCGGGGGCATAAGTCGGCTATCGGACCGGGCTGGAGCGGAGAGGCGGTGGCTGGTGGCGGGGGAGACACCGCCCAGCTCGGCGCGCGGTGACAGATTTGCGCGACGACGATGCCAACGTCCGGCACTGTTTGACGGTGACAAACTCAACGAAGATGTCGCATATACTCTGCAGGCTACGAAGACGCGAGAGAAATCCCGCCTCTGCTACGCTGTGCGTACCGCCTCTGGGTGCTATTTGACGCAGCGGCGCGAACCACGAGGCTACTGAAGGTGAGTACGCGTGTCGGGCAGGGTACGTTCCGGAGAAGGGCGATGGCAAGCGGTGTAAAAGGAAACCGTCTGGCGAAGAAGCGGCGCGGTAGAATGCGACAGCCGTCCTTTGTCAGTGTGACAGACGTCGTCCGGAACGATTGTCCCTTTAATGTCAAGTAAAGGGATACGGACACACATCGTGACCGGCGCATTGGACGCACTTGGGAGTTCCGCCGCAGGGCTGAGGCAGAGATCGGGACGCTTGGAGTCACTGATTCTGATTTCCAGGCTGACTACTCGGTGACTCCGCTGAACCCGTCACTGCTTCCTTCCTACCTCCCTCTACGTTGCGGTCCCGAGATTGATTGGTTTTTTATGCCGCCTCTCCGGACGCCGCAGCCCATCTGTATAAGAGCGATGGTCTCGTGTGTCGACGGTCCTGCCAACCCGCCCAGCACCCGCAGCAGCTGGGCACCTCCCTTTCCCCNGACCTAGCCCCCACATCTCCTCCGGATCCCTAGCGTACTCCCACCATGGACGCCGTATCGGTCCTCCAGACCGTGATGTCTGCCATCCAGTCCGGCGCAGTCAATCTCACCTCCTCCGGCGAGTCTTCCGCCACCGGTAATGCTACCGTGGCGTCTGCAGCCGCGCCTGCAGTGGCGTCCTTTAATATCCTGCAGCTACCCTCCTTGATATCTATGCTTCTTTCCTTTTCCGCCGTGCGGGACTGGCTCAAGCTGCTGCTGCTCGGCGCCATCGTCGAGACCTGCCGCAGGGTGCTGACCAAGGCGTACTACGGCTTCGTCAACTACTTTTGGATCACCGCCACCTTTGACGGCAATGACGAGTGCGTCGGTGGGTGGCGAGATCGCTGGCCTCGCTGCGCGTTGATTTTGCTGAACGCAGGGCGTCATTAAAACCAGATTGGCTCATGTTCTGGCTCTCGAAGCACACCATCTTCCGTAAGCACCATACTCTCGGTGCCTGCTCGGGCTCTCTGAATTTCACCGGTGGCTGATGTGCGATCGTATCTCGACTCGTTGTAGGCACCGCCCGGACCCTGGATGTGAGCACGCGCTCGTTTGGGAGAAACGCGGCCGTCGCGGGCGATGCGGGGAACGAGGACGACACGGAAGGCAGGAAGATATCGTTCTTGCCTTCTCTCTCGACCACGTACACGTTGTGGTATAAGTACCGATACGTGACCATCACTCGCGACGAGGTGCCCGATGGCCCGTGGAACAGCCCGAGGCAAACACTTCGGATACGGTATGTTTGCACGCGCATATACTCACTACGCAGGGTGCTCACAGTGCTTGCAGCATCTTGACGCGCGACCACAAGATCCTGCGGCAGCTCTTGATTGAGGCTAAGCAGCTCTTTCACAAGGCGAGCGAGAACATGATCTCCATCTACGTCTCCGATCCGTACGTTCCCAGTCAGATCACCCATCGTGCAGTAACCTGACGCCCGTTCATTTTCAGGTCTGATTATTGGAAACGGGTGTCCACGCATCACAAGCGGCCCATGCAGTCTATCATCCTCGACCCTGGCGTCATCGAGCTCGTCCTGAACGATGCGAAGGACTTCCTTGCCAGTAAGGCATGGTACGCCGAACGAGGTCGGTTCTGCCATTCCAGCGTGACCGCATCTAGCGCCGAGCTGACATGGAATCTCCAGGCATCCCGCATCGCCGAGGCTACCTCCTCTACGGCGCTCCCGGCTCAGGCAAGACCTCGCTGATCCACAGCATCGCCGGCGAACTGAACCTCGACGTCTACATCCTCTCGCTCACGAGGCTCGGGCTGGACGACACCTCGCTCAGCTCCATCATCGCGGACCTCCCGACGCAGTGCATCGTGCTCGTCGAAGACATCGACGCTGCGTTCCACCAGGGCGTGAAGCGCGACATCGCGGACCCGGAAAAGCGGGAGCAGCACGACGCGCGGGAGCACTCGGGTGGTAAAGGCGGTAACGAGGGCACGAACACCGTTGGCCGCGTCACGCTCAGCGGACTGCTCAACGCCCTCGACGGGATCGCCGCGCAGGAGGGCCGCATCTTGTTCGCGACGACGAACGACTATGACGCGCTCGACCCGGCGCTGTGCCGGCCCGGGCGGCTGGACCTGCACATCGAGTTCAAGCTCGCGAGCAAGTACCAGTGCCGGGAGATGTTCAGGCGCTTCTACCTCCCTTCGAGCTCGGCCTCCAAGTCTACCAAGGATGTGGATGAAGTGGATGAGGATGAAGCCATCGACGACAAGGACTCTGGGTACGACTCTCGCAGCGCGAGCGTCGACGCCGACGACACCTCCGCCTCCGAAAAGTCCACGTCCTCGGCTGAGGCCTCCCCNGACCTTGGCTGCCGCTCCCTCATCTCGCGGGTCATCCGAAGACACTCTAACGACGTACGTCGGGATGGCGCACACCGCCCGCGCGCCGAAGCTCTCGCGCAAGCAGGCAGCGGAGCTTGCGGACCGGTTTGCCGCAGAGATCCCGAATCGCTCGTTCTCGATGGCGACGCTGCAGGGCTACCTGATGGCGTACAAGACGCGCCCGTACGATGCGGTGAGGGATGCGCGGAGCTGGGTCGAGCGCAGACAGCTGGAGAAGAAGCCCAAGGCACCGGCACCTAAGGCTGCTGCAGCTACAGCTGCTGCGAAGTCCACTGTGACTTCTGAAGCAGGCACTCAAGCACCTGCAGCCGTGGAAGCGGAAGCAGCTGCGTAAAAGACAAACACCTTGATATTGGACGCTGTGAGGGCGACAATGTATACCCGTCAGGGCGCCGAATACGGTGCCCTACAAAAAGCCTTTGTATCTCGTAGTCAAACCGAAACTGTACCATAGACCGAGTCGCAATTGCACATTGCTTTCGATGCTTTCAACCGGGACGTCGTCGCTCTTCCCATGACGGGGCAGGTAGGGCCCGGAATGTTGACGGATTGTGGCAGGAGAGGTGGAGGACAAAGTCGGACGTCGGTTGAGGTTGTATGACACATGCGATGGGGGACGATGAGCGTGGTCTTGATGGGCCGACCGCGAGCGCATGCCGGAGAAGGAGCGTGTTGTCCGATCCGCCGTTCCGCTGCTTTCTGCGGGCGCCTGCGGGGCCATTCTGGGGTATCACATTGAGAGGCGCCGAAGATCTGGGAGGGGGGCGTGGGACGATCACCGCTGGAGGTGCTACTCTGGAGGAGGAGGTCACAATTCAACGCCAGACTGCTGCTCCTTGGTCTGCTTCTCAGTCTACGAATGGCAAGGCGACTCTGCCGCCGCACCCCATGCCGTGCCTCTCCCACTCGCCCGGGAAACATAAAGACCAACCCAGCCATGCCCCCATCTCGCCCCCCAGCTTCACTGGCTTCCCTCCACCCTCCTCCAGATGGCCTCCTCTCTCCAGTCCGCTACGCGTGCCATTCCCCCGCTAGACGGCCAGTTTGTGCCCCAGGATAGCCAGTCATACGACTACAGCTACTCGGACATGTGCGCGAGCATCGGCGATATCTTCCATACGGGTTCCATGGACGAACTCGAGTACCCGCCCTTCCCAACACTCAACCACTTCGAAGAAGAGCTGGCCAACAACTAGTGCGTCGTTTCTCTACTACAGACAAAGACATCGCTGACGCAGATTGCTGTAGTCTGGCCTTCCAGCTTCGGTTCCCATCTGCTTATGCAGACGAAGTGCCGTATGCTGCGGAACCTCCGCCGATGTACTTCGAGACCTCGATATCCGAAGCCTCTCTCATGTACCCCTCCTCCCCGTCCACCGATGCGGCCAATTACTCGGACGCGAGGTATGGCCAGGGTTACTCGACCCCGGTCGAGCATCCAGCCAACGACCTCGGGCAACAACATTCGGGATTCTTTGGGATTCCTACCTCGGAGGTCTCTTCCTACGCCAGTCCAGATGCCGTGCACGCTGAGGCTTCGCTCTCGGGCTCTGTGCCAATCAGCACATATTCTACCATCATGAACGCACTTGTCCCTTGCGAACCTCCCTTGGACACCACAGAACCCCTCCCAGAGCCAGAGCCTACCGCTACCATCGACTCGCCCATCGCCACCTACTCGAGCTTCGGCGACGCACTTGGCCCTTACAACCCTCCTCCCAACACCGTGGAACCTATGGTTGTCTCTACTAGTATCGGCATCGATTCTACTGCCACGATCACGAGTGCGCTCGAAAACGCGAGCCTGGTGGATCCCAGGTCCGTTTGCAGGCGCACTCGGGCTCAGACTCGGACTGCTCGACTTCGGGCGCCATCTCCCTACACACCACCCACCTCTCCATTGTCATCATTATCCCCTGCAGCCTCTACATCTTCGTCCTCTTCCTCGCCCTCGTCCTCATCGCCATCGCCCTCGTCGCCGCCCTCCTACGACCCATATCCCCTCCAGCTCCTCTCCAGCACCCGTCGGAACGAGATCGTGTACTGCTCCACCCTCGTCCCACCGCCCGCCTCGCGCACGAACAAGTGGAAGTGCCCGTACTGCTCGTACACGCAGACGAACCGGCGGAGCCCCGACCTGAAGCGCCACATCCAGACGCACACCCGCGGCAAGCACGAGGCGTTGTGGGTCTGCTGCGGGGTGCCGCTCATCGACGCGGAGGAGGAGCACGGGATGCCGCCGGAGGTCGTCGCGGCGAAGGAGCCGTTTGAGTACGATGGGATGTTCATGGTGGGCGGGTGCAGGCAGGTGTTTAGCAGGCGGGACGCGCTGAAGCGCCATTTGCGCGCGAGGAGGGGAGTGTGCTACGGGGATGCGATGGCGTCGTATCAGCCGGGGAACAGGATCGGGGCGCGGTGACTCTTCTTGGGATCGCTGTGTCTTTGAGTTTTCTGTTTGTTGTCTTCTCTATTCTCTCTCTTACGTACCTAACGTTTCGCTTCTCATCGTCATACACTGCCTCCATATGCTTTCACCTCTTCATCTCACACTCGATACCACTTGCAAGGCTTTATGCCACATCTCTCTATCAAGGCCATCGCAACATCTCTACCGATCTGTACATAGCCACCTCTCCGTCTAACAACGCACTTGTATGATCAATGCGAACTTCACGCTCGAACTCAGTGCAGGGTCTCAGAGAGACCCTGTATGTGCCGATTATCAGCACTTTCATGAGTAAGTAGACGGACCGAGGGGCCGCCGCCGGATGCGCGCCTACACTCTGGATCGTTGACGCGCGTCCTAATCCCCAGTCAAAATTAACTACGGGTTTATACGCTTCGTTCCGGGCCGCTCTGTGAAATGCCACATATTGCGGAGTGCATCCGGGCCCATCTGGTCTGGTACGATGCACATTCACACGGTTGACGTGTGTTGAATCAGACCATGCTCGAGACATGCTCGAACATGCTTTGCGCTGCTCTGTTCGATCGTGTTTGGCTCGTTCCGGACGTGTTGAACCTAGTCAAGCAGGTGTTTGGTTTGGAACCCGTCTGCTGCTTGGGCCCACTTGCTCGACGACGCTCGTGTTTGGAACAAGACCGCGCTCGCGTCCGTTTGCTCCAACATATACCCNTCAGCCAATCCCATGGCTTGCCCCCNGCGACTGTCCGACGCGCTCTCCTCGTCCTCAAGCAAGCGCCCGCTTTCTGTCTTGGGTATGGATCGAAACGTCGACGTCATAGCTTCTTCGCGATTCTCCTTAAGTCAAGCAGCGCCGTCTTAAAACTCGTCCGTCGCTTGTCTCCCGACCACCACCATCTCCATCCTGAGTGCAACGTACGTCCTGCTATTGTCGCCTATTTTGCTTGTTCTGATATAATTCTCGTAGCTTCTTCCATACTCACTCCAATCGGTGTGGATTCTTCAAGTACGTAGGCTCATGGCATTGCGGATCGACGATAGGCTTAGAAGGCTGACTATATGCGCCCAGTGATGCCCAGTTCAAACGCATGAGGAAGTTCCGCGCCAGGTGAGTTTAGTGCTAGGCTGTCACCTCTATCCCCACCTGCCACGGCTTTCGTCTAACGCCCTTTGCTTGTCAGAGCAAGCATGTTGCAAGGCGACACAATGGGGAGGGATGGGATACGTGCAGGTGCGAGGGGGAACGAGGCAGCGGGCTACCCTCACATCTGTGCGGGTATGGATTGCATGGGCGGCGAGTCCGAATGTATATATCAGTACAGCTACTTGCGGAATGGAACGTATATTCGCCTTTTTAAACGGTAAAAGTACGTGTGGATACGGCGAGATACGGGTGCATACGCGTGTATATGGGGTTCCCAATACAACTGGGCTATTCTGCAGGTGCGGCTATGCGCGGATACACGCGTAGATGGCCAACGCCACTCCAGAACACCCCGTAAAACATTACGCCCCAGTGCACTTTTTCTGGTGCCATACGGGTGTTTCTGTGGATCCGTAGATCCCGGATGCAAACAGAGTATCCCGTAGTTAATTTTGACTGGGCCTAATCCCCGTTTCTTCAACGCCATCCACTACATCGACTGCCTGGCAAAGTAATCGGGTGCATCAGGACGACTTACGCTTCTATCAACATCCCACATTGCGCTGGTACTATCTTACAAGATACACCCGACCCAACGAAGGCAGTTTATCTGTTACATGCACTCATAATAACAGATAAACTCCTCAGTAAGATCCAGGAGGATCTTTGTCGGCACCCCCGTTGCGAAAGGGTATTACCGGTACCACACGCCAGTGGGTGTTCACCTCCAAGGCTGTTTCCCTTACGTGCTTGCATAGTAGTATTCACTAGGACGCATGTATACAGCTCGCGCGAAGATGAACAGACGACAGGCATGACAGCGACCCACCCTTGAGACGGATAACGGGTAGGACTAGGTGAGAGTCTACCGGGACCCAACGGAGAACGTCTATCTATCAACCGTACTCGGTATGTAGATGAACCTCTCAGTAAGGCCCGGACGATACTCCCCTCACCTCCGCTGTCGGCTCGCGATGGGCCATGGAGTTGGCTAGTATGCCTCGGTTGACTTGGTAAGGCGCAGTGTACTGCAACAGATACGATACTTGCGTCCAGGTATGCCAGCAGGTGGGGAGGAGCGAGGGGAGTTCGCCCAAGAGAAATGAATCTGCCGACGGAGAGGCCAGTCTTTGAGACATCTTCTCAAAGACAAGCCACTCAGTGGACAGACTGGCCGCCTGACCACGAACTCCCCTTCCATACAGTCTTTGGGATATTACCCGAGACTCACACATACTAGGGAAGCGTACGGCGAGGTCGGACTAGATTTTGGACGACTCACCTATGGTGCCTGCACCGGTACTATAGGCCTCACAAATACTCGATCTTGCAGAAGAGACTTGCCAGACGTGCAAAACCTTCATGTGAGTATACGGTGCTGATGACCGTTCCGACTTTCGACCCTCTTATATGCCTCACGAACCAACACGCCTTGATAGACTTGTTCGCGCCTTGTCACCTGAGTCCAAGGCTCCAAGCGAGCCGAGTGGCTCAAGCCACACTTTCCGAGTCCGTAGGGCGGCGCTTTGTCTCCCATCTTGTTCGAGTCAAATCCTCTATCCAGATAGCTGTGCTGTATCCAAGCTCGGACGCTTTGACCAAGTATGGCGTTCAACATATGTGGATTCACTAGAATTCACTAACGTTGTCTGGTCATTGCGCGCACCTCAATCCTGCTGAGGAACGCCGGAACTGCAGTGCAGGGAGCATCATCATTCTTCACAGCTTCAAGATAGTACTAGCCATGGCTCGTATTACAACATACGTTATAGTTCGTCGCAACTGCAGTGGGTGCACTGTGCGAGTGCTTCTGAGTTCAAGTTTGCAGGGTCACTGGTACACGATCGCGTGACCGCGTGGCACTAAGCGCGCATATACTGGGTTCAAGTACGATCCTGCTTTTCCGACCGCCAACAAGTTCACTCGACCGTACGGCCAGTGAAAGAATTGTCACTTGTCTAGAGTTCGCATACTTTTCGGTTATTATATAGGTTCCTAATGCGCACGCCGATCTTTCAAACGTGTACGCGTATACTGAGTATCATTGTGATACCGACCGCCGAGAACTAGTGCCTGCTGCTCGGCCCCGCGGCGGGATGTTGTGGCTGACAAGCTGACCTGGTATACCTTGCGCTACAAAAGAGCAATATCCAGGGTAGACTGCTTCCTCGAGGATCAGGCTCCGTGTCCCCTCACCGTTGCCCAGCTTAACTGCTCAGATCTCAGAGCTACATAGGATCGCAATCGGTAGTTGATGAAGCAAGGGTCGATATGTTATTCGAACAACTAGGAGATCAGGTGCGTCTCGATGATGCTAGAGCTTTGAGAGTTACAACGCTGATGCATCGCTGCCAAGCAGACCCTCTACGGGTTCGAGATGCTCGACGTCTCCAAGGACGTCGACTACTCACTCCTCTTCTCCAACCACGAGCGTCCGCACGTCGATAGCCTCCGGGAACTCTCCCTCTCCGTACCCTATCCACAGTCTCCACAGACACCATCCTCGTCTTGCCCTTCGTCCCCATACTCCATCCTCTCCTCGCCCTATTCCTCCGTCTCGTCACCCAGACCACGCGAACCCCACCATGATTCCACGCTGTCCGCATCCGACTTCAGGCCCATCCGCGAACTCGGCAAGGGGGGACACGGGACGGTCTACCTCGTCGAAGACGTCGTGTCGGGACGACACCTCGCGATGAAGGTCATCGAGAAGAACGGCCTGCGCTTGCGAGAGTATCCGGTCATCTTCGAGGAGCAGGCGGTCTTGCGCTCGCTGACGGTGAACGCTGCGGTTGGTAAGGGTTCCATGGGAGGCATCCAAGCGGGAATCATCCCGCTTGAGGGTAGCTTTGAGGACAGCGACAACTTCTACTTCTTGACGGTGAGTAGAGAGCTCTGTCGATTCGGTGTGCGCGCTGAAAGGGTCCGTTGCATCGTAGGAATACTACTCCGGCGGAGATTTGATGAAGCGGATGAAGAAACGCGGTAAGGTACCAGAGAACCAAGCGCGTATCTGGTGCGCAGAGTTGGTGCGTCCTACTCCGTATACTGGAACGAAAGGCTGAGGAATTGACGACCGTCGGCAGCTCGTAGCGCTCGAGTACTTGCACAAAAGGCGTATCGTCCACCGGGACGTCAAGCCCGAGAACATCCTGCTCGACGAAGACGGCCACATCGCGCTCACAGACTTCGGCATCGCGCGCGACTTCAAGCGGCAAGATGATAGCCGGCCGTGGAGTCGTGTCCATCCCTGGGGCAGGCGTGCGAGCCTTGAACAGGCCGTTCTGGAGGAAACGAGCGGAGGGAAGAGGGGCAGGATGGATGTGACACATTCGCTGGTAGGGACTCCCGGGTACGTCGCGCCGGAGGTGTATTCCGGGAAATACTCGTATGAGGTGGACGTCTGGGGAGCGGGTGTGGTCTTGTACTGCATGTTGGTGGGCAAGGTAGGATTCTTAGTCGAAAGGATGATCGATGGAATGGCTGATGCATGCACAGCTGCCGTTTGGCCTAGATCCCAAGCAACAGCGGCTGGAAGAACTCATCGCACGGACGGATAGTGTGCCTGTAGATTTCGACCTCTACGGCGTGGTGGACATGGAGGCGCGGGACCTATTGACCAAGGTACGCACCGCCGTCTGCACCGAAGACGAAAGCTGGCCTGACGCATTTGATACAGATGCTTGACAAGGATCCCAAGAAGAGGATCTCAATCCGAAAGGCGAAGAAGCATCGATGGTTCCGCGAGATGTGAGCGCGCTAGGATATCGGATTCATGCTGTTGCTGACGCCTAGGGCAGTGATTGGGAGGCTATAGTCCGCAGAGAACGCCCCGTGCGATCCGCGGAAGTGGGGAATATAGCAGAGCAGGAAGAAGAGGTGAGTGATAGCCAATCCTCGAAGTCCCCGAGGTTTCAACAGAGCCCGCAGATCAATTTCGTGTACGGGAGGGGCCGTGGTGTCTGGGAAAGGCCGCAACATCCTTGGTTCGAATGGGCTTCGGAGAGCCTCCGACAACGTGTCCCATGCTCGAGCGACTCCGTCGGTGGTTTGTCCCTAACCTCATCGTACACGATGATCGACGCGGATGTGGAGAGTGACCAGAGTTTCGAGGCGATTAGCAGGCGTATGACCGTCGGGGATGTCTTGAAAGGGCCGAAGGTGGTGAAGAGAATGACAGGCTGGCTGAGACGGAGGATGTCTATATCTTGAACCTAGGCCACTTCGATCGAGGGGAATTCTGTGCTGAGTATCCACGTGCGGTAACACGTCCGCAAATGTCAGGAGGCAGACCTCGGATGCGAGGAGGAAGTGCATTCGACCTACCGCAACATATGAACGTGTTAACAATCTGCCCACTTGAACACCATCCAGATCACCCAGCGCCGCCGCTCACGGTCATCTTCCTGCTCAGCGCGATCAATGCTCCAAGGACGTTCTTCGGAGCCGTCCACGCGCCTCTCGGATAGTTGTTCAGGGACGAAGCCTGCCTCTTGCATCTGACAGAGGAAGGACTGAATCACATACCGACCGGTGTGCAATCCGGCCACAAGATATATACGAGCATTGGGAGATCGCCGCAGAGTAAGGCGCAGTGTCTCGATAAAGATACCGTGCCATTCAGAATTCCAAAGCGTGTCTGCCGCGATCACAACGTCGAATCTGCCGGCGGTAGTTTCTAAACCAGATCTGAAGAACAGAGGAGACGGGTCGGAACCCCAGCCGTACGGGACGACACGACAGCGGTCGGAGACTTCATTTCGTTTGACGTTCCCCTCCAGAGTGTGGATCAGGTTCTCATCCGGGTAGTCGCTAGTTGTGACCAGTACGTCTCTGAACGTCTTCGCGATGAGGATACTGGGCAGACCTGCACCCGCACCGAGTTCAAGAATCTGGAGCGCTCTGCCTTCAGTACAGACGTTTTTGATATGACCATCGATATTCAGTTCTTGTAAATGGTTGGCAACGTAGATCGAGGACGACCAAATCGACGTGGCGTGTAAGGACCAATTAGCAGCCTGTGTGTCGGGGATTGTCAGAGTGATAGCAGAGGGCGCGGTTTCGGACTGGTAGGTGTACGTCGAGCCGGACGATGAGAGCGCAACAGGAACGTAATCGTAGAGAGTCTCCAAAGACTCGGCCAAGACGTCTTCCGGGTCGGACATAACAACAGTATTGTTCAGTGGTTTACAGGACGAAGATGAGCAAGCAAGAAGAGATATGGCAATGAGAGCGGGCAATGAGCTCAATGGCTGATGTTTGGCGTATTTGTTTGTGTAAGGTTTGCAGCCGCCATTGTCCAAAACCTATTAGGCCCTAATCAAGACTTATCGGCGCTCACCATCAATGGATAACTCCCTGATAGCCTGTCCCTCCGCTGAACTATACGCGATCTCAGCAACGACCTCTCGCTTCACACTCATTTGCCCTCAATACTTTGGTATGGGCGACGCTCTCTCTTCTCCCGACAGGTAAGGGCCACCGTATAATTGACTCTTAGGTGTCGACGTTAAGCTTGTACACACCTTGATAGGCAAGCACCTGTGACAAAGACCTACGCTGGACGGCAGAAGGTATGTCCCCTGTTTGCAGAAGTTGCCAGTGTGAATCGTAGGGCGGAGTTCAACGCGTCTTTGCGAGCAGAGAAGAAGGGAGAGCAACGTGAGCTACAAAGAGTAGGTTTCCCATGTCTTATGTCGCGCCTGGCCACAATATCTAACGTGTGGTTGTGGCCAAAGCGTGTCGTCTAGCGAGGAGGACGAGCAAGACGAGAACCCCCAGTCATCCCCAGTCAAGCGTACTGCTTCAGCAGACAAGGTGAGCGAGATTCTGCGTGCATAACATGTCCTTTGGTGTGTTGGGGGTGGTGGGGGGAAACGGAGAGATAGAACAAGGTTCAATATGGGCTTGCCTACACACGGCGCTCCTCGGCGGATGTATGGCGGTCCGAGGTCATGAGAAGCGGAGAAGCACCCGAGGTCGCCCACGAGCCCACGACCGCACCCAATCTCCATATCTCTCCTCTCTCCGTTCCACCTCGAGCCTCCGTCCTTGCACGCTTGTCCCCACGGCCGTGTACTCATCCCATCCCAACTGTCATAGATGTCCGCAAAGAATCCCTCGCCGAAGAAAGTTGACGTCCAGTAAGTCCTTCGCACGCAGATGCTCGGGTTGAGACCCACCTCCACGCCGCGAACAGTCTCCCGGGACCCTCCCCCAAACGCCCCAAACACGAGGCTTCTGAGTCTGCCTCTGCCAAGAAGCCAGTGAGCAGAGCTCGCAAGGGTGCCCACTCTCGCGCCGGGTCTGTTGCATCCATCGCTCGCGAGGACACAATCGACGCGAACGATATGTCCCCTACGAAGCCAATCTCGAGTGCGAGCACCAAGCCGCGCTCGCAAATCGCCCAGTATGTCCACATTTTGCTGCCCTACTCCCGTCCCTCATTCCCCTCGCTGCTTGTGCAGACGTACAGAGACGCCTGAAGATGGCGCAGACGACCGTTCCTCCATCGGCGAGTCCTCGAAGATGCGGATCCGCAAGACCGAGGCGGAGCGCCGTCAATTCCTTGAAGAAGACCCGAACTCGGGAGATGTTGAGCCACACCGAGTGTTCTGCAAAGCTTGCGACGGTTGGGTGGACCTGAACCCGAAGCTGAAATACATTATGCGACTCTGGCTCGAGCATAGAAAGCAGTGTAAAGGGACGCCTGTCGAGAGGTGAGTTCTTCTTAGATGGCTGGCCAGGGAGATGAAGCCGACAACATGCCCCAGCCCGAGCCCGAGCAAGGACAAAGAGGGCCAAGATGTCAAGGTGGCTGATGAGGCAGCCGAGGACGACAATGTCTCCGTTGCTGCGACATCCGCCGTAGATGGCGGCCACAAGCGAGTCGCGAAGGAGGAAGATAGGAAGGCCATCCTAGAGGCAGACTCCCGCATCTCCGAGTTGAAGCCGGACGCAGCGTATTGCAAGGATTGCCAGAAATGGGTCAAGCTGTCTCCCAACACTCGATACTCATTGTACCATTGGCGTGTCCATACACAGAAGTGTGGGAGCGGAGTGTACGTGTGCTTCTCCCGAGTGTTTGATTCGACGTTGATGGGGTCTGTCAGTCCAAGCTCTAGAGTAGCGACTGCTCAGCGGAAGCTCAAGCTGGTCAATGACCCTCACGTGAAAGCCTTCACGCCCCGTAGCGTAGACTGCAAGCTGTGCGATACCACGGTGGAACTCGAGAGAACCGCCGAATATGATCTGACCAAGTGGGAAGATCACAAGCTGACCGTGCACGGGTGCGTCCTTGTTTGTCAATATGAGCCCGGGCTGCCTTCTAAGCTATAACAGGCTTGACGCGTCTACGACCGAGGCCTCTGCCTCTACAGCCAAACCGGCCGAAAGCGCTAGCACGGGCTCACCCCGCCCACCACCTTCGACGGCATCGACTGAAGAGACCGTGGTCGCGAATGAGTCTTCGCCCCCACGCCAAGGGACTAAACGTGCACGCGAGGACGACGACGACGTCCCAGATCGCTCTGTTCGCCAACGCGGAGCGTCCTACGAGCCCCCAGCGGGTGACAATCCTGGCTTCCTCAACTGGCTTGTCGCGCCGGTGAAGAACTTCATACGCGGTTTCCGCGAGGGCCTGGCTGGCTGAGGGATATCCTCGGCCAGTATGCCCAATTGTACACCACCACGATTCCTGCTACCTACTCGCGCGGTTGAGCGCGCGATCCTTTCCCTCTGCACTCTCTTGCTTACCGAACCAACCCGCACGCTCCCTTAGTGGTATGATATATCCATCGCTCCTTGGCTGCATACTGGTTTAATAACCCATATCTGACGCTCGTTTTTCTTACCGTTCTCCCCTTGTTACATTACTGTATATAATATCAACGTGGCTGGTGCATTGCAATATGAAGGCGATACCCAAGACGGAGGGGGGCAGACTGAGATTGCTTCCGCGATGGTGTACATAGGAGCGTGACAGTAGCTGCTGTGGCACGCGGGGCGCGCGCGCGTGAGACGCGTCGACGTCGCGTCGAGAGCGCGTCGCGGCGGACTTTGCCGAGCCCATATTGCACTGTCCGAGCCTCCTCCGCACCTCCCTCCCCTCA
>JAPEVG010000189.1:0-67965 GCA_029747595.1 Trametes cubensis
CATCCCCGCCTCGCGCACGACCATGGAGATCTCTTCGCACGCGCACGCACACGGGGAAGAGGTGAGCGAGAACGGCGTCCTGCTGCGGAGGTTCATGCAGTCGCGCTCCTCCATGTCCGGCGTGCGCCCTTCTGTGTCTTCTCCGAAGGCCTCATCTCCGTCCTCCTCGCGCCCAAGTACGGGAACGGCGGGCCGCCCGTCCACGGGGAACACGAGCAAGAGCCGCGGAAGCCTGGGCCAGCGTCCGAGCACGACGACCCGCTCGTCGTCGCCCGTCTCGTCCGAGATGGCCTCGTCCGGTTTTGCGAACCCTACCGCTTCTACGCGGTCGTCCTTCTCTTCGCTCGGCGAGGAGATACCGCCCGTGCCAAAGAACGTCGGGCAGTATATCTTACCTCCTGGAGAGTTGTCTCGCATGACCAAGACCACTCCAGACGGCTCGTCATCTCATCCATCTAACAAACGCACGCGAGCAAGTCGATCGCACTCTGCGCCCACCGAAGAGCCGCCACACGGGTCCCCAGACGACATGCCCGTCCCCTCATTACCTCTCCCCCCTCGACGGGCGACCCACGAAGGCACCGCCAGCTCACCGCTGAGCTCCTCCTTCGGCGGCGACGACACCTACAATCCTCCCCCATTAGCGGAGTTTGGCATGAAAGAACCCCCGCCGCGTCCCAAGCGTAGTGCGCGTCGAGCCGCAGCGCCCGCTCACGTCGAGCTCCCGCCGCGTTCGCAGTCCATGTCCGCATCGCTGCCGCGCTCGCCCGTCACGCCCCGCGGGCCGCCCGCCGTCCGAGTCGACGTCAACCTCGCGCGGCGCCCTTCAACCGGCGCGCTCAGCTACGCGTCGACGGCGCGGCAGGTCTCTGCGACGACGACATCGTCGAACTCGCCGTCGTCCGCGGCGTCGCAGAAGCGCTCGCCGCTGATGTTCCGCGAGCTCGAGAGCCCGCGGCAGAAGCTGTCCGAGCAGGAGAAGGCGGCCAAGTGGGAGGACCTCCTGGAGCGCAGCGCGCGGGCGGGCGGGACGCTCCACATTGGCGAGTCGGGGCTGATGTCGGAGTACCCGGACTCGGCGTCGATCGTCACGCGCGACGAGGACCTGTCGGATGGGTGAGTTGGGTGAGTCCGCCGAAAAGGGGGGGGAAACTCCTTGCCCTCTGCTGCTAGTCAGTAGAGTCGAGTCGGCCCCGCCGTTCACCGCCTCACCGCTCTCTATCACATCGAAATGCATCGTTTAGTGCTTGCTTGTTTGTATGTACGTATTACCCACCTTCCTTTTATAATGCCGTCTCGAGGCCTGCTCACCCGCGGTGCACGCACTNGGGGGGGAGAGGGCTCTCGAGACACCCTGTCGTCGTCTCCGTCGTCGTAGTCGTAATGGCCCTCATACCGGGCCTTCTCTCTCTCTCACTATCGTAGTCTACCCCACTCGCTCATAGATACCCCTGCTCCCGATGCACCACGTACATACACGCTCTTGCCCACACCCTCCAATGTCCAATGTCCAATTTCCATCCCCATTCTCCCCCCGCACTTCCGCAATCCTGCAACTCTGCAACTTCGCAAATCCGCAAACTTTTCGTCGTCGCTCACATGTTATAATTATCCTCCGCCGCGGTTGCGGCGCGCAGATCGTCGTATACGTAGCAATGAACTCAGAAAAGAAAAACAGTCCACTTAACCCTGGAATATCTAGCTCGAGGCTGTCAAAACAGCTGAGCAACAGCACACGCTCAGCGAGTCTTTCTTCCGATTGAAGCCAATCGGGGCTAGCTGAACGCCCAGAAAACGTCGTGACAGCTCGCTCGCGGTGACGTCCGTTCAACCTCGGGGCCCTCGGGACTGCGCTCTGAGCTTCAGGGACGCGCCCAATTGAATTCGGCACCGAGCAGCGAGCGATCGAGCGAGCGTGTGCACTGTGATGAGCCCACAAAGACAAACAGCGCTCCCGAGATCTCTGAGNCTGAATCGTCGAAGCGCAAATCGCGCGCGCGTCGACGAGCCTGACCCGACAAGACGGAGACTCCAAGACTGCGAGCTGAGGTTGGATCTTGCGAGCCCGAGGCATCTCGCGATCGCGCCTGCACGATGGGCTCGTGAAGAGTGAAGAGTCGTGAAGATGCTTAGCCACCACCGACTGGCCAGACGTGCGTAACCGCCGGCGCTGCGATCGACGATGAAGATGCAGCACATAGCACGCAAGCTGCCCTGCGTCGCGGAAGCATTTTGCCTGTGCTTTACGAGATGTCGCCCAGATCGACGATGCGGGGCGGCCTGGGGCGACACAAGGGTGGCTGTCCCTCTCGATGAAAGAGTGTTCAGCGGCGCTCCGATAGAGATCCCGAGGCTCCGAACGGAATGAGCCTCTCGTACTTGGTGGGACTTGGTGGATGGGAGAACCGGATGGGTCGGGCAGGCTGCTTTCCTCTCTGACGTAGTGGTAGAAACGCACATGCATACACTGAGGGGGATGTATTCGAGGGGCACCCAAGTTCAAAATGCTCACAGTTCGCGAGTGTGCAGCGCACTAGCCATATCTTAGCCACCACCCCCAGCCTCTGGGGCGTCGAGCAGCCAGCAGCCGCCGAAATCAAGTCCGCCAGGCCCCGAATTGACCTCCGCCCGGAAGAACCGTCCCAAGGCTCCCAAGCGAGGTCGAGACGCCCAGAAACACGCGCATCAGACGGTCTCAGGTCCCTCAGAAAATCTCTGCCGATCGCGCTTAAGAAGAAAGATTGTAAGAACGCATAACAAACTTACTCGCTTGCTGCGGTCGAGNCCCCCCCTGGCTTTGCCGAGTCGATTGAAGTTTCTGAGCGAACTTGCAGAAAGCCTCCGGACTCACTTTACACGATCTTACTCACGCTCGGTCGCCGCCGGCGTCGGACTGTGCGTGAACCTGGCGGTGAGACGGGGTGAGCTATAGCTGTATGTAGAACCCAGGTATGCATTGGCTGGTCTGCTGCGGCGTGACAGGTCATCTGTGTAGTTCAGCTCTCGGCGTCCTGATTGAAAGCCGTGCTAGGTACCTCCAAACCCTCCTTTCCCCTCCCAAACGACGTTCGTGACTGCCAGATCAGCCACAGAGTGCGCGAAGGATGTCTAAGGCGTCGTCCTAGTAGCGGCGGAGCTCAGAGCAGAGAACGAATCAATTCGGACCGATAAGGCGGCCTGCGGGACGGGCGGGAGGGCGTGCGACTCGCCGCCGCGAGGTAGCCACCGGCGAGGGCGGGGGTTCGCACGTCGTGAGAGCAGCGGGCGGCGCCACCCAAAGGACAATGGCACGGGAACACGTCGCATCAACGAGGGGCCCCGCCATTGTCCGCCCTTTGTGTCCCGTTCCCATGCCCTGAGCGACCTTGTGGACGCGGTCGGGCGGCGGGAGGCCCAATCCAGGGTAAAGGCGGATGCGAGCTTCCTCCGCGAAATAAGGCCAGATTGGGAAGATTGGGAAGCGAGTAGCTGCCCGTGTGCTCCAGCCGAGACGGTGGAAGACGGTGGAAGGTCGAGGACTCGGCAGTGCGAGGGCGGGATGGAGGGCAGGGTGAGAATCCGAGGACGGTGTGGTGCCCCTCGTCCGCGGCGTCTGAGAGTAGAATATACGCCATGGCGGGCTGCGAGCACGTCGTCCGGGGTGGTCTATAGGGTGATAAGTCGGCGAGAGGCATCTTCCATTGACCGTCAACGCGAGGCGGACTGCATTGGTACGACCATACACGCACTGTCGGAGGGCGGCTTGAGCGGGCGGGCGTGCGGGAAGGCGGCCTATCCGTGATGCAGAGTCTGCCGCTGAAAGTGATGCTGGCCAATGAGTATTGCGGCTGACCGATAACTGAGACCACCGACTAGCCAGAGCCCGAGCTTTCGCACCTCTCGCCTGAGGGACAATCCGAGGGAGGGCATGAGGACTTGGTGGCATCAGTCCTCCCGTGCTGTCCAATTCATTCGAGAGGCACAGCACGCTCAATCACTGCTGAGCCAGTGATGGGGTCCCGCGAGCCCCGGATGTGCGGACGAGGAGCCGGGAGAGACGGGCATGAGCGCTTTCTGCGGTTATAGTGCATATTGCTAAGCGAGACGAGTCCTCCGCGCGCTCTAGCAGCTTCCGCATCGACCTGAGAGTGCGTCCGGCCTGTAGGCGGCGTGCGCGTGTGTCCAGGGGGCAGCAGAGAGCAGGGCGATGTGTAGACTTCGCCCGCGAGGACCTGCGCCAGAGGGGAGGGGCGGAGGGGGAGGGGCGGCGGAGGGGGAGCGCAAATCCTCGAGTATCGACCGTCGTTTACGTGACCGACGGACCGCCGTGTTCGGATTGATCCAATGCTGTCTGGGCCCTTGATACTTCCGCCAGGCAAAGGTCTGCGCGTCCTCCCAAGGACCTGATTCCAGGATTGCCTTTCCGGGGTCGGCTGAGCGTCCGCAAGCGAGGAGCTGCATGGTCGACGAGCATTTAGCCATTCGTTAAGCGACCGCCGGAGGAGAGCATATAATGGTCGAGGTTCGGACTCACACGTCCTCCCATCCATCTTCCCTCCTNCCCCCCATCTGGTGCGCCCCACCCTCCAAGTGAGTGCCCCGCGCCTATGACCTGGTGTCCTGACTTAGCCTCCTATCTGAAGAAAGCTACAACACACGCACGATATACCATCACATCATGTCCACCCGACCCCTGCGCGTTGTTTTAGCCCAACACGACTCCGAGAGCATCGGGACCCACAAACGCAAGTACGCCTGGCACATCTGCGTCGAGACCGGGCGCGACGGCATCCATACCATCGCGACGTGTTTCTACCTGCAAGGGTGCCCGATGCGAGGCTACAAGGTGCAAGTGGTCGAACACACGCGCTACAGGTCTTCCCACACGTTCCGGGGGTACATCGAAGTCGGCTGGATCAAGGCCGGGGATTTTGACCATTTCGCTGAGTGCGTGTTCGCTGCGGTCCGCTACCCCCGGGACGACCGCGAAGAGTACCCGCCTCAGGACTGGGCGGAGGCCGCGCTCCGCAAGTTGCACGCGCGCGGGTTCCTCCGCGCGCTGTGGACTCACGAATACATCACACAAGCTCTTGTTCCGGCCTTTAAGGCTTGGGAAGTCGGAGAACAGTGAGGAGCGGGCTACCTGACCGACCGCGTCAGCGGTCGAGGGAGAGGACGGCGGGTTTCGGGTCGTCGGGGCGGCCTGGCGGGGATAGATGGAACCTCAGACACTCGCGGGCGATTTCGTAGCGGGGCGTGCGTCGCCAAGTTGGGGCATGGGTACGGTGAGATCGCTGGGAAGGGTATGATTACGATAGGCTGCTGGTTTGGCGGGGCTAATGGGAACCCGGTCCAGACCTCGAGACGGCGGACTGCAGCCCAAGGTAGAGTATACTTTATTTGCTTGTTTGTACAATGTGTCGCACGATCGCACCGTCGTTTGTAGTCCAGGTGTTTGACGAAATTAACGTGTTTGTGACGATTCATAACTTGGCTGCGATGTCGTCCCCTAAGCGCAACCGTTTACCAACCTTGCTGCGAGCCGGCGACAGGCCTCCGTGGCGTACCCATGCGTAAGTCGGGACTGATAGATCCAAGAACGCATTGGTATGTGCATACGCATTGAAGTATTAGAGTCCTGCTCGGCCATGGGGTGAACGGAGATGCTGGTACAAGAGGCCAATAAGTTAATCGCACCGAAGTAATACATGAAGTCTATCCCGAGGTATATTCATACGGCCATGTCCTGCTCCATAGAAGTATTCGTCGACGTTGGACGCTTTCCTTCTCTACCAAGGCCCGCCGCACGCTCAGCCTCTTCGATAGTGTACGCGGGCTCCTTGAGCGCTTTGCATCGGCGCTTATGCACCTTGCTTTTCCAGTGTGACCGCAGTGCATGGTCGGTTTCGAAGTACCTGTTATACGAGGAGTGTCAACGGAAGCGGTGGAAGAACGGACGTCAATGCGTACTTCGCGCATTCTACACAATAGTGTTGGGCAAGACCGGGCTTCTCATAGTCAAGGGGTTGCGCTTCTAGGGCAGCACGGTTCTAAAGGACGTTAGACGGTATACGTTTTGCGAGGACAGTTGTACATACTTTGGGATCCAAATCGATCAACTGTATCTGGTCCAAATCCCGCGTCCGTGCCTATGTGTCCCTCAGTGTCAGGCCCTGGAGTGCTGCGAGATGCTGCATACGTACCCTTGTCCGTGACGCTCTGTGTACATCTCTCTGCGCGTGATGTGTGCGAGAACGGCGAAGACGGCCCATGATAATCTTCTTTTCTGGTGGAGAAAGTCTCAGACAAGTCTACGAGACGGCAAAAAGCAGTAGAGAGGAGGTGTGGCGGATGTACTAAAGCAAAACCCGTTTTAGCAAAATGCTTCTCTGCCTTCAGACTCCAGCTGACATAATCAATATGTGTAGCAGCATGGGCGCTTGCGAGCCAATATATGGATGCGTCCATCAAGCGCGTCTGGTCACGCTCGCGTCCAAACGCGCTACCCTCAAGATCTCACCTCGACGCTCAGTGTACCACTCAACACGACCTATAGCTGTCGCACTCGAACCCAGTTACCTTGACGTTGCGTGTTTGAAGCAAAGCATTGGCCTCGACACCGTTCGCCCCGTCCTCTTACCGGCAGGCCACCAACGAACGTCACGTTCAGTGATCGGACGCGAGACTATGCTTTGATGAGGACGGCATGAAGATCCTGTCATGGAACATAGTGAGCTAAATACACAGGCGAACATACTCAATATACTCATACCACGTATCAGAATGGCATTCGTACACTCCCCAAATACCATCCGTGAGTGTTCTCATGATCACTAATATAACCCTCGTTCAAGACCCTGTACTAATAGCCGCACTCATCGCATATTAGATGGAATTCCTTCAAAACATGTGAGGGTATACTTGATGAGCTCAAAGCGGACATCATTTGCTTCCAAGGTAACCATTCGTCTATGACCACTGGCAGTAGCTGACAAACATGGCGTCTACAATAGAAATGAAGTCTTCGCGCGCGACGCTTCCGCGAGACGTTGCGCTTCCCGGTCATTTCCACTCCTTCTTCTCGTTCCCCGTGAACAAGGGTGGCTACAGCGGTGTCGCGGTATATACCGACTCGCATACAGCCGTCCCTGTCAAGGCTGAGGAAGGCATATCCGGCCGCCTGCAGCCTCAACCGCCCTTATCCGCGGAGGAGCGTGTCTCGCCATCGTACCCTCGCCCGGACGAAATGACTCTATACGCGGATGAGGAAGGCGAAGTACCCAGTACCTTCGACGCGCTCGACGCCGAAGGGCGCGCGTTAGTGCTGGATTTCGGATTGTTCGTCCTCATCAACGTCTATTGCCCGAACGAGACATCAGACGCGAGATTGTCGTTCAAGATGAACTATCACCTCATGTTGCAGGAGCGCGTTCGACGGCTCATTGAAGAAGAGCACCGAGAGGTCATCGTCCTCGGCGACATCAATATATGCTCTACTCCTCTGGACCACTGCGATGGGCATCTGCCAAGTAGTCAGGCGACGTTCTACGATCATCCTGCGCGAGCTTGGTTCCGAAAATGGCTCAGCCCGAACGGGCCCATGATTGATATCGTTCGCAGCTTCTGGCCTGATAGGAAAGGCATGTTCACATGTGAGAAGTTGCCAATATTCACGCAAGCATCTTCTTGACTCAACTATCCGCAGGCTGGAATATGAAGCTACAAGCCCGTGAGACCAATTACGGCGCACGTATCGACTACATTTTGGTCACTAAGGGCTTACTCCCCTGGATCCAACACGGAGACATATTGCCCTCGTTAAAGGGCTCGGATCACTGCCCGATATATATCGACCTTCGCGACGAAATCACGCTGGAATCCGGGGAGACCGTTCGGCTTTGCGATGCGATGAAGCAGACGGACGGTACGCGCGATCCTCCCCGAATCGCTGCCAAGTTCTGGGACGAATTCTCCGGGAAACAGACTGTCTTGTCGTCATTCTTCGGGAAGCGGCCTGAGTCTCAGACCAAGGTCGACCCCACCGAGTCTCTCACTGCATCCCCTCCAACAACTCAGGCATCGACCCCAAACGCCCAAGGAGAGTCTGTGGCTCCATCCTCCCAATCTAAGAACCCGGAGGCCTCTGGCGAGGTCGTCAAGAAGTTTAAGCCCTCTCAACCGTTCCGACCTTTGGCTGCTCCTGCCACTAAGCGCAAGGCTGTAGAGCAGTCGGCGAACTCGTCGAAGAAGCGAAAACATGTCAAAGGCCAAGCGAGCATCGCTACCTTCTTCTCTAAACCTCCCACTTCCTCGCCTACCGCTGCCTCGTCCAAGACTCAGAAGACTCAAGAGGTCATCGAGATCGAGGATGACGCGCCGACCAGCACCCCTCCGTCCACGCTAGCCTCCGCATTGAGCGATGAGGCTCCATCTTCGAGCCAAGCGGCGCAAGACCAGCTGGAGGCCGACTACCGTCTCGCCTGCGAACTCGCCAAGGCCGACGCCGTATCGCTCTCCGCAGATGACGAGCCTGCTCCTTCGCCATCTTCATCGTCGCAGCCCCAAGCGCAGAAGAAAGCGGCATGGTCGCAGGTCTTCGCTCCCGTCCCGCCGCCAAATTGCCTCGTGCACGGAGAACCGACGAAGCTATGGACGGTGAACAAGCAGGGCCCGAACAAGGGCAAGAAATTCTATCTCTGTTCGAGGTGCGTACAGCTACCAATGTGTTCTCTGCAGGGTGTATTGGTTGACAGGTGATGGTCTATGCGCAGACCTGTGGGGCCAGGGTACGATAAGGGGAAGGGTGAGCGACTGCGAGACGAGGTAGATCACCAATACCGGTGCAACTACTTCAAGTGGGCGAGTGATGTCCGGAAGGAAGCTCAGCGGGAGCGTGAACGTGAGAGAACACGAACGAAGTCCGGGGAGCCTTGACAGTCTTTTCATTGACGACAGTCATTCTTTCATTCTTATATTCTCAGCTTTTCTTGCTTTCCTATCGCACCTGCACATGTTGTGATCGTCATTTGTACCATACCGCATATAGTCTTGCCGAGCTTCTGGTGCTCGAGTTCTTTCACTAGTAGAGAGTAGTAGAGAGGACGGTACGGTATCACCTGCTTGTATACACTGGAACGTACAGATATGTGGGTAGAGACTATAGTCCGATACATACGACAGCAAACGGCACGCAGCAACGGATAAAAACAGAGAAAATATGGAACGGTGATGATCGACAGGAAGCGGATCATGAAGAGTGCTTCGTCTGCTTCTTCGCTGTACCAATGGTCGTGTTGTTGACCTGTGATGGCGAATGAGTGTGCATGCTCACGGATGATGAGAAAGAGAGACGAACCTTGGTCGCAAAGCGCAGTGAGCACAAAGACTCGTGGAGGTGAGTCGCGAGCGGCGAGAGGTTGAGGAACATGAGCGTCTTGGAGTTGCCACTAAGCGAGTTTTGCAGAAGGTAAGTGAGCTGCATAGACAAGGTCAGTAACTGCTGCTTCATGAACTCCCAGATACACCTGGACGCACCTTCGAGTTCCGGTAAGGAATATGCTTATCACCCTTCCCTTCTCCCTTCTCGCCCAGCGCAGCGATCACATCACCCAGAGCGCTCAAACTCTTGTTGATATTCTGCGTCTCCTTCAGCCGCTCTCTATCCGCGCCGGCACCGCTCTTCTCGAGTCGTTCGCTACCCGCGAGGTCGACCAAGTTGAGTGAGCCCTCACAGGACTCGCCCGTGAGCGCGTTCTGGCCGCGGATACGCAACGTGAAGACCGAATGAGAACGCGAAGAGCGCTCGTTCATGAGCGTGGCGGCGACGGTGCGACGGCCCTGTGCGACGGCGAGGAGTGTGCGGACCTGGGTGGCGGAGGCGAGCGGGACGACGTTGACGTCCGTGACGGTAGTGCGACCGGTCTTGGGGTCGTGCTTGATCTCGTGCTTCTTCTTGTCGAACTCGCCCTTGCCAAGCAGGTCGTTGATCGTCTCGTTGTACTGCGATGACGCAAAAATCAGTCACTTGGGCTGGTATGACATGAAAGATGTTCCCTTACGATTTCGAGGAATTGACCCTCCATCTTGTACTCCCAACCCTTGCTCTTGAGCTCATCGGCTACGCGGAAGACCTGCTCTACTGCACGAGGGATCATACCAGCTGTTGTCTCAGACTGAGGAAAACGAAGTCAGGTACGGTCCTGAATACACGCGAAGAGTATCATCTACCTGTCCACCCTCCATCGTGAACGACTTGCCCGAGCCAGTTTGGCCATATGCAAACACACAGACGTTGTAGCCATCGGTACAACTCTGCGCAAGCTGTGAGATCTCCTCAAAGACTTCGGCTTGAGAGGAGTGAGGCTCGAAGACCTGCACGTACATGGTGAGTAGAGCACAACAATAAAATCACTTGTAGACGTACCCTGTCGAATGTGAACTGCCATTCGTCCTTGCGCTCCTGACCAGTGGCGCTCTCGCTGGACGACTTGAGTACGATCTCTCGGTGGTCCATCTTGTCCGGGAACGCCATAGGTGCCATCGCCTCCTCCCGCAACCTCGCCTCTTCCTCAGGGTCAGGACTGCCCGTCCCATCGGTAATCGCACCCGCCGAGCCAGCCGACAGGGTCAACGTCGACGAGAGGATGTCCGAGCGCAGGACCGGGCGGACGCGCACGAACACACGAATGTTGCCCTTGAGCTCTTGCACCATGTTGTGCAGCTTCCGACGCACGCTCTCGCCTTCACGGGCCTCGCGTTCGAGGTCAGCGATACGCTTCTGCGCACGCTCGAGCTGTATCGCCAGGTCTGCCTTCGTGCCAGATGTGCGGTCAAACTCGGCTTGAACTGCAGCCTTCTCTGCTTGTAGAGCACCCAGCTGAGCTGTCAGGCTGAGTTGCGCCGTCGCCTGCTGGGCAATGGTCGCTTTCAAGCTCTTGACCGTCTCGCGTTCTCGCTCGAGGTCGGCCTGATACATACGCAGATCTTCATTCAATTCGCGCAGCTCGCGGTCTTTCCGCCTAAGGTCAGCCTGCATCTCAGAGATCTCGCGCTCATGCCGTTGTCGGAGGTTGTTCAGTTCGTCGGAGGCGATGAAGAGTTCTTGTCGCTGGGCAAGCTCTTGTGTCTTGGCGTTGGTGAGTTCGCGGGAGAGCGCTTCGTGGGAGGCTTGGAGGTCGGAGCGTTTGGCGCGTTCTTGCGCCAGTTCGGCGTCCAGGCGTGCTGCGTCTGCGGCACGGGCAGCTTCTATCCGAGCAATCTGCTGCTGTATTGAATCGAAACGTTCATCATTTGCGGTATTCGCGCCGGACCGAGAACTATGTGAGAAATGTCAGCAGATGAATCGATATCGGTGGGCGGAAATTGGGCAAAGGTCAGTGAGGGGTTTGCAGAAGGAGATGCATTTCGTGGGTGATCATTCGAGCACCGGGCCCTGTGCAAGGGAGGCGCGAGCTGAGGATGCGTCCACTTGTCCTACAGACCCGAAGCTTTATGTCACTTTGGACATCATTCATCATGGTTGCCAACGTTCAAATGCACAGATATGAGGACATGAACTCACGCAACACGCGACGTAGGTCTTGCAGGCGGTCGCACAGGGGCCGTCTTCGGTGGCGCACTCGTCGCACGCGTCGTTCTCCGCACCCCAGCCGCCGTCGTCGACGTCGACAGCGCCGGCGCCCGAGGCTTCGTCAACGGCGGTGGCCCCCTGCCCAACTTCGCCGCCCCCGCCCCTGCTCCTGTTGTCGTAGTTGCTGTCGAGGTAGCCCCATTTGGCGCGACCTTCGACGGTCGCAAGGGCTGATTCGTGTCCGCCTCGGCGATGGCGGCGAGCTTGCGGGGCGGCTGCTGTTCAGCGCCGATGTTCTCTTGCGACGCGGCCTTGCGTTTGAGGGAGTTCGTCGCCATCCGGGTCGTCACTCCCGTTGGCGGAAAGGCCATCGAAGGGCCCGCCATGGTCGTCGAGTGGATGGTAGGCGCAAGATGCGGCCTGTCGGGGGAAGAAGAGCGCAACCGTGGGAGACGGGACATGGCTGTCGGTTAGCGAGGCGTGTAGACGCCCGTACGCGTCTCTTTCGCCAGAACCAAACCGCGATTAGGCGCCCTTCTCGACGCGTCTGTCATGTGACCGTTGAGGTCCTCCACAGTCAACTGCTAGGGGACCAGGACGGGGAGACTACGGGGAGTGATTATATCTAAGAAGCATGTACTAGGATACGTGTAGGAGTAATCCCGTCTGTCCAAACTACATTGCCACGGTCTGCAGCAGCCCCTTCTCCACAAACTCCCTCGCATTGCCACTCGCCTCGGTGTACTTCGAGAGGAACAGCTCGTCGCCACGGGCTGCAGAGTTTAATTAGAACAGGACCCAGGCCTCTATCGTCCTGTTTGTACTTACGGAAGTGAAGCGCCTTCGACTGCTGCCACAGCTCAAAGATGGACGCAGCCTCGTCCACGGTCAAGCGCTCAGGTACGACGAAGTTCTTGAGGCCCTTCGCGTACTCGATGAGCTCGGGCTGTCGGGGGACGTAAGGGTTCGTAGGGCCGTTGGGCGGGAGGCCGAGCGACTCGATAAGCTCGAGCGGCGCACGGAATGTCGTGTTTTGGGACGATAGTGCGCCGAGGAATGCACCGCGCGCCTTGGGAAACATCTTAGCACGCATGATACGTCATACGAAAGAGAGCATGCGACGTACAAATTTCCTCTTGCCGCTGGCAAACTCGAGCAACGCCCGGGGCAGCATCAGATGGTAGGCCTTAATGGCCCTGTAGAATGGGTCACGGTATTGGGACATGCAGTAGAGTGCCTGGAAGTCGTCAACTGCGAGCAAGACCGGGTACCTGGGTATCATCAGCACCTAATATACACACACTGCGCACTCGCACTCACTTCGTCTGCTTGGCGAGCTCGTCGAACAAGGCGTTCAGTACCGTAGGCGCTTGGTGCTGGAATTCTACGCCGACGTTTATGAGGTCCATGATGGGCGCGCCATTCTGCACTTCGCGCTCGTCAAAGGGATATGAGCTCTGGACGGTGAGCGACTGGAGAAGCGCAGCGTTCACGTCGGCGAAACGCTTCAGGAGCTGCTGAGCATATGCAGGCTGTCCATAGGTCTGGGTGCGCGCGTCGTACGCGTACGGTGTTGACGAGTTGACGAGGTTGATGCCTACAACATCGTTGAGGAATGATGGAATGAGCAGGAGTGTAAGCGACTGACTGACCTCGTGGAATGTACAAGGTCAGCCATTCCTTCTGAATGGCATACTGCACGGCTTGCAGCATGAGGTAGCTCTTACCACAGCCAGGCTGCCCAGCTATTGGGCGAATGAGTTAGGAGTACAGATCAATAGAACAACTCCGCGTACTGAAGACGAGTCTGGTGTTTTGACTCGAAGACTGGGCAGCCTTGTCGAGTTGATCCAGTACGTCTACAGTCACCTGCCTCACAACGGAACATGGTGTAGACAGCAAGAGGTACTGTGCAGATGGTCAGGACTTCGTGAGCTCTCTCGAATGCGACTCAGCTAAAATGACACTCACGTCGACTAAGATGTTCGTCGGGAGACCGAACGCCTTCAGTGCCCGTGAATCATCTCTCGGAAATGCGAGGGCCTTCGCAGCAGCGGACGAGGTAAGTGTTTCCTATAAGAATCTGCATGTTCAACCAGGTACGGTGCAGGGACTAGTGAGAGGTGACTGACGGGACGGTAGACAGGCAGTTTGAGCTCGGAACGGTATTCACTCTGGAACACTGGATGCGTGAGGGCGTTTGGAGGCATTGGCCGGAAGAGCTAGTCATGGCACCAAAGGTGGTCACGGTCGGTGCAGGTCTCAAGTCAGATTGGAGAATATTACATACACCAGGATCCCTCCCACCCCGGTTCTTCTTGTCGTTCTCCTTCCCCGCGTTTGGCCTGAACTTGGCTAGAATGTGTGCATGCTCGGTCATCCACCTGTAGGTATGTGATCACAAGGCGCGAGCTGCGTACAGGAAACTTTCTTGGCCGCCTTCACAGGTGCGGCGTAACCCCTTGCTTGGATTACAGATCCAGCAGGAGCAACAAGTGACGAGGAGTTTGAGTGAGCGACGCGCCCCGTCCGGAGAGCGATGACCAGAGACATCTTGTCTATATCCCAGACTCAGAGAGACGACCAGCGAGAAATGAGACCCGAGAGCCCAGGACAGTAGACGTGAACCCAGAGGTTACAAGCAAGTCTCCGTCAACTCCGTGGACGAGCTTGAGCAGTGTACCGCGCGGGCGCCTCCGAAATCTCGCTGGACGAATTTCCGAAAGTGTCACGTCATGTCACATGTGTGACAGGGACACACGTTCAAGGGACCGCGACCAGCGCCTTTGACTTGCTTGTCTCCAAGCCACGACTGCTACTAGTGGCAGCAGCGGCTGTCGTGCTTTCTTCAGCTTGTTTTCGTCTTGACGACTGCTTGAGCACACACAAACGGCAAAACTAAAGGCTCCTCGAAGCGACCAATCGACTGCCAGGGTTCTGCCGATCATGCTAGTGGTGTGGGATCCGGCGGGCAGGCATGCCTAGATAACATGATACACAGAACCATATGGAGGGTTTGGGCCATAGCGGTGATATATAACGCAATCTCACATCGGCTTCTCGTTGAACCCTCCTCGCTCGTTNCCCCCCTCTCGTGCAGGAGGAGTGTACGAGGCCTGGTCACTCCCACTAAGCTTGTGTCGTGCTCATACTACAAAGCTCGGAGCGGACGAAGTCATCGTCCTCTCACAAACAAGTATCCAAGCCATGGGCGTCGAAGAAGCTCGTACTGGCGAGGCCTATCGGAGGTTTGATATAGCACTTGCGGAAGAGGACAGACGGTCCACTCAGCGCAAAAAGATAATCTTCGCTGCAGTCTTCTCCGCATTCTGGTTCTCTGCCCGTTACATCTTTGAGCACCCAAACTTCCTGAAAAGCACTTTCAACAAGGCATCGAAGGAGCTCCTTCCCTTGCTATGGAACAACGAAGCACCCTCAAGTGCTATTTGTCCGCAGACGACCGCCCTTGCGCCAGTAAAGAACAGCGGATACTTGGGCACTTTGGAAGCTGAGTACGCCACAGAAGAGTTCAGGCTGCAGGCGTACGAGTCTCTCGGAGGCGCAATTCGCGTTCCGTATGTTGCAAATCATCTTGATCTGGAAACTAGTGAACCTGATTCTCGGTACATACAGTACCATTGCCTACGATGACTTGGCCCCTCCTGGTCAGGATGAACGCTGGGAAATCTTCGAAGATTTACACGCATACCTTGAGCAACGCTTCCCCCTTGTGTACGCCCCCGCGTTCTATGTGCACAGTAGACTGCTTTTCTGACTACTCGCGGCATAGACACCAGAACTTGAACAAAACTCACGTCAACAAGTTTGCCTTGGTATACCACTGGCAGGGTAGCGACGACTCCCTGAAGCCCACTCTCCTCACAGCGCACCAAGGTTTGTGTCAGGACGTCAACGCCTCGACTTGCCTCGACTGTTTACACGACAACTACAGATGTTGTGCCTGTCGAACCTCTGACTGTCGACGAGTGGCATCACCCTCCCTTCTCCGGGTATTACGACGGTAAGTGCTTCCTAAGCCAGGTATTGCTGCAGAGCCCTAAGCTAACGTTCATACTAGGCGAATACATCTGGGGTCGCGGAAGCTGCGATGATAAGCCTGGTCTTATCGGCACCTTGTGAGTGAATGTACGAGATTGTGGTTCTACTTATGCACTGTATTGACCGTGTGCGTGCTAGCACCGCTGTGGAGGAACTGCTCCGCATCGGTTTCAAGCCTACTCGCTCAGTCGTGCTTGCTTATGGTATCGACGAGGAGCGTGGTGGTATATCGGTATCGTAGTCCCGCTATTCATTGTCTCGTGGCTAAAGGCTACTACTACAGGGCGCAACCGCCATTCGTGATTATCTCCTGGCAACATACGGCGAGAATGCATTCTCTATCTTGGTTGACGAAGGAGGTAACTATACACTATTTTGTTCTCACTTCCTATGGCAGTCTAATCCTAGCAATGTATTAGGGGGTTATCGTGTTACAGACGATGTGATCATGTCCACTCCTGGGGTAGCGGAGAAAGGCAAATTCGACGTGCGCTTTGAAATCTCTGCGCCCGGTGGACACTCTAGCGTTCCGCCTGAACACACCGTAAGCTCCCATGTGTCACGATACGTTTTCAGCTTGCATGACACCCTGTTGCACATCCGCAGAGTATCGGCATGCTCGCTCACGTCATCAAGCAGCTGGAGGATAACCCGCACGTAGCACATCTCAACCGTTCCGGGATCTACTACAACCTCCTCCAGTGCCAAGCGGCACACGACCCAGGCCTCTCCCCCCGTCTGCGCGAGCTCATCCAACGCTCCCTCAAGTCCCACCTGGCACTCTCCGCGCTTGAAGCAGAGCTCGCCAAATCTGATAGGCTCTTCGGCGCACTCGCGGGCACGACCCAGGCGGCCGACGTCATTCGCGGCGGCGTCAAGACGAACGCGCTCCCCGAGCACGCAGAGGTGATCGTTAACCACCGGATCGACATCCACAGCTCCGTCGGCGCGCTGAAGAAGCGCATCACGGCCGTCGTGCAGCCCGTCGCCGCGCGTTTGGGCCTTGATTTGGATGCGTTTGGGGAGACAGTCGTGAGCAACGCCGGGCAAGAGAGTGCTGGGCAGCTGAAGATCTCGGACGCGTTTGGTACGGCTTTAGAGCCGGCGCCGATCACGCCGATGGGTGACAGCGGACCTTTCAAGTTGCTTTCGGGCACTATCATCGGTGTGCTGGGAGCATCCAATCGGACGGGCTACGACAAGAAGACGTTCATCGCTCCGGGGATGTCGACGGGGAACACAGGTATTTCATGATTTCCCCTGGAGTCAACACCATTGCTCAAATTGTTGTGTAGACACGAAACATTACTGGAAGCTCACCAAACATATCTTCCGCTACGGGCACATCAATTCAGCGGACTCGTTTAATGGTGCTCACACCGTGAACGAAGGTGGGTGTCTTTCGAGTGGCAGTGGTACAGCATACTGGATTCGCTAACATCATGTTCTTGCAGCCCTGCGTGCCGAGGGCTTCATCGAAGCCATCAGGTTCTTTACCTGGATCATTCTGAACGCCGATGAGTCCCCTCTGCTGGAGTGAGGGAGAGGAGGAAATGGTACAGTAATTGGTATCCACGGACAGCTGTCATTGACCTCGATGTTCATACACATGTTTGTTTCGATACAAACCTCGCCACTGACGGGAACTGACCACGCCGACCCTCAAAACACAAAGATGGACTTCCCATCGATGAACCCGAGCTCCTTCAAGGCCGGTAAAGCAATATCTTCGACTAGGCCTACAGGGCCACACACGAAGTTCCCGACGCCTTCCCCGGAGGGGTAGAGCTGTTGTTCCCTGAGCGGGCATTCAGCCACATATCACCTGCATCGCGCCACGAACGGTGCACATACATCGTTGCCTTGTCCAGCCTTCCGCGTGAATACTGGAATGCGCACTTCAGACGATGACTATATTCTCGAGAACGGCGGCCACATTACCTGCCAGTCTTCCGGTGCGTTCGTGAGGACGTGCCAGAGCTTGAAGCGCGTCGAGTGCCGTTCCGAGTATTCGGAGAGGGAATCGTGCATCCAGATGTCTTCGTACGCCTTATTGCTGGAGGCCATTACACATGTTAAATGTCTGGCTTACTCTGGGGCGGACATCAGAACAAACCTGTCGATAAGCGAGATACACGTCTCATCGGCCGGGTCGGACAGAATGGCGTGGATGAGTTGCCAGAGGGGAGTTATGCCACTGCCTCCCGCGATGAGGTTGACCTGTGAACGTAGCTTGTTAATCTCTCCTTTTAACAGAATGGTCGTTTGTAACTATACTTTTGAGAGTTGGTAGGTCGTTCCTTCGATATCGAAGATGCCATGACCTTTGTAGAGTATCCCGCCCGAGGGTCCACGTATGTCGATCTCCTCACCTTCGTTCATGCAATCGAGATAGTTCGAGATAGTGCCTCCAGGAGACAACGTCTCTCCCTGAAGTGGGAAGTACGTCTTTACGAGCAGATCGAACGTTCCGTCTTCTTCCTGAGCGAGGACAGGGCGGACGGGTGTATACTGCCGCATCACTGCTCGATCCTTGAAGTGAAGCGCGATCTGAATGTGCTGTCCCACAGGGAGTCCGAGCGTGCCGGGCGCGCCACCAGGTCCGCGAGGAAGCTCAAAGGTGTAGAGCCTGAAAGAAGCACGAGGAATGTCATTATGTGAACACAATGGGCTGTTGGACACAGGAAGCACCTTGAGTCGGGAGATACATCCTTGCGGCACAGAAGCTTCGCAGCGACAAAGGAGTCAGGCTGGAGTGCGAGTCCGAAGCGAGTAGCTTTGAGCTCCTGAAGCTCTTGTGCCGCTCGTTTGGCCTGTTCTTCCATGGTACGGATGCCCTCGTCAGTGAGCAAGCCAACGAGACATTCATCCCGTTTTCCGTGTGCAACTGCAGTGGAGGATTCGGATACTGTTAGCTCACAAAGGCGGGAGAAGGATTCGAGGGCAATGACGAACAGTTGTCGTGGATATTCTTGTACTGTCCGGTGTACGTCGAGCAGCATGATCAACATTCCGACTCGAAACGTTCCCTTGGGCTAACGTACCTCGATGGACGCTACGATGGACGCTTTGCCGGCATACATGGAGACAGACCTAGGACCACCTAAGCGATAGCATAGTGAGTACAAGTTTCCTCAACTGTGGACACCCAATTTTTGATTGTGATATATCTCACCAGGATGCCAGGACAGAACGGAGGTGACGTCGTAGACTTTATGATTCAAAATAATCCACGCATCGTCCTGCATAGAGTCGCGCATCAGCTTCAGGGTCGTCGTTCCAGGTGTAGGTGGACCTTCCATACCACTTTGTCATGCTTCGCGACCTCTTCTAAGGAGAAGCGCTGCAAGCCGCGGCCCTCATCGACGTGCGTAGGTGCCGGGGGTTCAGACGATTTCATCCAACCACCTTCCTCCTCCAATGGCGCCGTGGGATGTTGGAAGCGTACAACAACGCCTGTCGCTTTCGAATCGCGGCTCACATTTGGACGGACGCGATACCAGGAGTTACTGCAAAACGATCGGGCCCGTGTCACTCGTGAGTATTGGGTAGCAGTAGCGAATACCGAAGTCGACAGCTCACTTCAGCATGCCCTACAGACAAACCAGGGCCAAGTACTCCTTCAGCTGAAGCAATATCGCGGATACATGTTCAATACATACGGTCAACGTCCTATACCACGAACGCAAACACTATCAGAATGCCTCTTGTCTTTTAGATCTCAGGAATGCGAGCCGTACCATGAAATGTTCTCGGGCTGAAACATCTTGCGACTGTCCTGCGCTCTGACAATGATTTCGAAGGCATTGACGAGCTCCCTGAGCTTCACGTCGCAAGACCTGTACAATCATTAGTTAGTGTACAAAATGATTATATTATCGGATATCGCATACCAGAACAGCCACGTCCAGTACTTCGTACCATGTCTGCGAGTATATTCAACGACAGATATTCACAAAGGCAGTTGAAACTCCTTGACGCACCTCAGGGGTGAATCCACAAAACGACGAAAGCACCATTTCCATGTCTTGCCGCCGTCAAGACTGAGCTCAACGCGTTCAATGCGATATCCGCCACCGTTGAATGCGATGCCTTCCACGGTGTACGTTCCTTCCAGTGCACTCTCGTCAGGTATCTCGAGGCGCTCCTCGTGGGCTGGTTTACAGATGATTGACTGTAGGACCTAGCTTACGATCTCGTTAGCGAGAGCAGGCAAGCGGGTCTGATCGACGCTTGCCACGCACCTGTTCCCAACACGCAGTACTTTCGTCCTCGAAGAAGATCTTCGCGAGAGGATGAGTCTTCGAGTCAATGAACGAGGGAACCACCTTGTTGTCCCAAATATCTGTAGTATGTAGGAGCATCAAGTCAAGAGGCACGCCTGGTTATGGCGTTGACCACCTACGGTAATGAGACCGATTCGGCTCCTTCGTAACCCATATCTATCAACGCACGTTAGAACACGTAGTCGGCACGGCACAGCACAACATCACAAGACGCACCCTTTTCAGCCACTTGATTTGGCGGCCGCCAACATATCCCTGTGACAGCATCAGCACAATGGGACCTTGTGGTACTTCGGACCATCGCTCACGGGTATGACCACTCGCAAGGGCTATGTTGATATCAGCGCAATTACAATTGATCAGGACACAAGACGTACGTAGCCATGATCAGGGTGTAACACACGCCCATTCATTCCAAAAGCGAGGATGACGTCGTTTGTAGGATCCATGACATGGCTCAGGGGAATGGACGTGGCATACCGCCCCGAAGCCGGCTCGTCTGCCCCTTCGAAGTTGAGATACCTAGAATGAGTTACGGTGCATTGAGTCACCTTATTCTTCTCGGACCGTAAACAGCATTCAAGTCCATACCATCGCTCCACCTCCGGTATCTCTCGCAGACCACACGCTAAGAGGATGTCGCGTAGGAGAACACCTCGCCAGACTGAGGTAGAGACACCAGATGCGGTCCAGTTGAAGCCGACAGTTCGTTTGATCATATTGACCTCCCTTCGACGATCTGCGAGCGGTTTGGGTGGCCACGTCCGGAAGCAAAACAAACAGGTACCTACTGCCGTCGCATCCAATGGTTACAGGAATCTCGATGACCTTGAAGTCTCCCGACGTTAGCTCATCCATAGTCCACTCTCTCGGCTTCGATAACAGCTCGGCAGGATCAGCATACACGAGAACCGTGTGCGTCTCCCAATGAAGCTGAGGAACTGCGGCATGATTACGGACAAAATGAAGCCTGATTGAGAGTGAACGCCGTGAGCACCACTAATAGACCACGACGGAATCCTTCATCATGCTTACTTGGTCGGAGTGATGATGCCAGCTTCGAAGAGTCGCGAAAGGTCAGGTTCAGCATTGAGAGGGTGCTTGCCAGTGAGACGGCGTAACTCCGCCGAGCGAGGAATCCAGGAGTCAGGTGTGTCCCTGTTGCCAATTTCAAGCGGCAACCTCAAGGTAGAACGGGAATGGCTGCTCACTGGTCGTCGACACTGAGCCGCGCTTCGAGCTGCTCGAACGCATCAGAATCCAGTCCTTTCAGGTCACCCTGTGGTAAGCCGAGGTCGTTCTTGAACGAAGCGATGGTAGAAAATTCTTGCAGAAGGCGAGCACGAAATCCCGGTAGGTCATGAGAGTCCGTACGGCCCTTTTGAGATATTTTGCCGTCATCTGGCAAAGCAACGGAGCTTGCAGAAGTCATCGTCGATCCTGAGGAAATAGGTGAGTCGTCAGAGGAGCCCGGGGAGGAGGCAGTTGACTCCGAGTCTGTCGAGATGCGATCGCTCATCAGGCGAGTTGTCTGTAATTTCAACTCATCTTCGCTGGCCGGCAATACGTATCGCGAGAAATCGTGGCTCTGTCAAGTATACAATTGTACACAATCAATACAACAATTTATGGGACGATCCGCATGACGACGCTTACCCTTGGGCATTTAGCCTTGAAGCTTCCCGCCTGACATCAGACTATGGCACGACCTTACAGGATCAGTCGCACTTACTTGATAGATGATTCTTTGACATCTCGTACACTGACGAGGCGTTTGGGATGGAATAGCCTGAGCTGATCCGGTCGCGATGCGCGAGACCGGTGTTCAGACTCGTCGCGGACTAGAGACCCCAAATGGAATATGTCGTCGATGTTGAGCATTGCCGTTGGCGGAGGGTTATTAGCAGCCTGCACAACTGTAACAATGTCGTCCATGTCCGAGCGATGTGCAGCTAGTCGATCGAATGTGCTTGAGTGAGGCCGTTATGAGACAGCCGGGGTTGTACGCGCGAGCTCCGGCATGCATCTTATACTCACTGCTATACTAGTACTTCCTATCTCCTATTATTCACGCACTCACTGGCACAAAAATACCGTGAGAGCTGGGATGGCTTACTTGGCTGTGAATGTCACTCTGAACGGCAGTCTATGTCCGATATGGAGCGTACACGAGTCCTTATCTCGTCGTGTTCAAGGCTTCGTAGAATTGCTTGAGGCGCCATCTACATCACAAGAACGTTGACCAGCCTCAAGGCCCTGACTCATGAACGCAATCACTGTAGCGCACACGTCCGAGAATTCGACTCTATGCAGCTAGTCACCGGTGTTGATCGCGATTGGAGGCTCTAAGAAATCATGCCGTAGACGTACCTGAGACCTGTACGCCAATGCTATCGCTCACTTGGAGCCTGTGGATGAGGGGGGAGTACTTCAATACTTCCTGAGCGTGGTGGATGGACTAGTACCGTTACGTGGTTAGAGTGTGGTACTACTAGAGCAAAAGACGCCGGTTGATTGCTTGAGCTATGTAATAGACGCTCACCATGTCCAACCGATCAATCCTGTACGTTCGAACTTCGGTCTGCATCACAGCCTACAGGCAGCGTTGCCTCCTTGCATTGCCAGTACGATTTCCTAGCGTGGATGGCGAACCTGTATACGGATATACCAGGACACATGGGGCTTCCAAACAATCCATCCAACCGCCAGGAGCAGATATCGCCGCTTCAGGCCGCTGGCAAACGTACCAAACGTCCTAAACCGGCCAGCATCATGGCGCAGACGACGGAAGGACGCTGTCCACGATCGTACGTTATGGCTACAATGCCGCCTATAAGTTTTCTGACAATCACCAAGTAGCTACGACCACAAATCTCCCTGCCAGTGGCTGCTTCCGACATCACTGTCTTCCCTCAACCAAGATGTCTTGCTGCATATCTCTACTTTCCTCTTCGTCGACGATTTGTCGTGCTTATCGCGGACATCTCGTAGGATGTATGAGATACTTGCTCGCGAGATGCTGAAACGGCCCGTCGAACTTTGGCCGCAAGACATCTACTCGTATCTCCGTTTCCTGCGCCACATGCGCCGCGAGAAACGACTTCCTACCAGATGGGATATCAACATAAATATCGAGGACGGCTCCCTGCACAAGTGCGCAAGATACGAGCGATGTGCCGGGATTGGCTGTCGATTTCGTTACAGATCCATTCGCGGCGAATGGCTCGTCAAGATCTTGGGTAGTGCCAAGGGATTGACTGGGCTGACCCTGGCTGGGGGCTTCGACACCGTGCTCAACGCACAGGAATTCCGGAGTGTCCTCTCCTCTCTCCCACGTTTGCAAAGGCTCACTATAGGCGCGCCCTGGGGCGACTCTCTCCATGATTATCTCGCATCGCTCCAGGGGCTCTTGCCCAAGCTACGCATTCTCGAACTGAAGTACAAGCCAGAATTACTGCACCTCACACAACGAGAGAGGACCAGCTGGGAAATCTCGCTTGGCCCACAATTGGCGTTGCTCGAAGCGCTTGAAATCCACACGCTTTGCCTGGCACACGATAATGTCCAGCTGCCACAGCTGCGGAAGCTAGTGGCAGCTTGTCTTGTCATTGGTGCCAGAGCGCTTAGCTGGGGTGGATTCCTGTCAATATCGCTTCCCAATCTCGAACACCTTGCAGTGCAGCAAATGTACGCTCCTACATTTCCAATCTTCGTGATTGCTAACATCCTGTCCTCCAGTATAACCCAAATCCCGCCAGAAGAATACACCTCGCCAGGCGGCGTTGTGCATTTCGGGCAATCGTTCCCGCCGGATGACGCCTGGCTGAGCCCGATATCAGGTCTAGCACAGCTGGACTTGCATCCCTTGCCGCTCAAGTATCTCCGAGTGGGGTCGTTGCTCGACCTGTTACAGTTCGGTGTACCCTGCGTTCGCCCCCTCGCTCGGATCGATATAGGGACATTGCAACCTGGTGCTCATCCACGTACGGTGGAATCAGCGTTCATCCCCATGAGCCCACGTTGTATCACATTCCATGTTACTCCTGGAGAGGTTCAAGGAGTGCGGGAATCACTCGAAGCGCTACTTGGCAGGGTGGATCGGATGGCCTACCTGACGCACATGGCATTTAATACATCGATTTTGGTGTTGCGGAAGTTCAACATCGAGACACTGGCGGTGAGTGTCGCTCGTATCACTGAATCGCTGAGAACTTCATTAACTAGACCTTGTAGGCTGAACTCGGCCGAGTTTTGAGGGAGTCATTCGTAACTCATCTCTTCGTGCGGCTATTTGAAGCCTCGAGACGCGAGATTCTCGATCTCCAGGAAGAGGGCGAAAAGCCTGATGTCCTAGTCGCTCGGGCGTATGACGACACGGTGAAGGCCCAGCAAGTACTGGTGGCCGACATACCCTCTCTAAGAAGTGTATGTTTCGAAGTGGGCCACTATGGGTTGCGAGGGTGGCTGCGCGACGGCGAGACCAACTCTCAGCAATCTGGACAATGGACCGAGCTGGATGAGCCAGACATCGAGAGGATGCTCAAGAAAGAAGACCTTCACTGTTCCCATTTGGAACACACATTGGATAGCTGCTTTGGTGCACCGTTCTCATGGGCGATGGATGAATGAAGCGCAATCAATCGATTGAGTATATGCTACCAGTACTACTATCCTTTGAGTCTTCGCTCATCGAATTAGTACTCATAATCCGCGTTTTTCCTTGCCAATGTGTGAGACATACCCTCTAAGCCGATGCACTCTTGTCGAGCGACAATATTCGTGTTGTGTCCGGGGAGTCACCACGTGATCGTGTATTGAGGCTGCGCGCGTTCAGGCGTTCACAGCTTTCTTCCGACCACAACGCGGCCGACTGCTACTGAACCTGTACAGGAAACTACAATCCTGCATATACAGACGATATATGCCGCAACAAAACCAACTGCCTAATGGCCTACTAATCATCCTGCACCTACATCTTCTAGATTATCCTTTGCACGATGCAACGGGCTACGATGAACGGCTCTTTGACCCGACGCGCGGCATGCGCGAGCGGAACAAGGCTATGGAAGACATTTCTTATTTTCTAGTCGCGAAGATCGAGCGCAGCAAGGAACGCGCGAAGTCTGTGAGCTTATCTATTAGCGAGACAACGTGGCCAAGTGGCTGATTCTCGATTAGATCCTACCCACCTACCCATGTTTGCAGCCATCGGACACTACGGCGTACAAGATCGCACTGGCGAAATATCTAGAGGCGATAAGGAACAGTGTCGCGCATACTACGCATGCTGGCGACAGGCAGCCGGAGCAGAAAGGCAAGCAGCCGGCTTGTCCTGCCAAAGATGAGGCATCCGCCTGGTGGTGGAAGGATGTGGTCGTTCGCAAATCCATCCTGGACGAATGCTGTGGTGAACGGTAGGGTGATACACTGGTACTCCGTGGAATGAGGACTCGCTGAACCCATGCACCGGTAGCTTTGAGCGTCTGATCCTGGCGTTGTCAAGTCATGCCGTCCTCAAGAACACCACCAGGGTGCCTCCCACATTGCAGCGGCCTCTTTCCGAAGAAGACCATGCGGTGCGCCTTCATATGACATTGCACCGTTTCATCTCCGTCTTCTCACTCCCTCTTCGGTGTGGATCAGATCTTGGGCACGTTGTCCAAGGCCTATACTCCACGGCTCGCGGCGGCCCAAAGTGAACGGCTCGAATGGGAGCGATCGGCGGCATTGCTCATTCAGAGGCATGCTGACCTGACCGTGATCCGCGTAAGTGTCTGGAGGTTGCGCCTTACCGTAGAGGTCGCCCGTCGACGGTCTGACCATCGATCCCTGCAGGCAAGACTCGAAACTCCGCGGCACGCATCTTCCTCCAAGTACGATTCCCTCGAAACGGCGAGGCTTCTTGCATTGCGCGACTTGAGGCATCAGGACCTCCTGCGCGGACCTTGGAGAGGCGATGAAGGTCAACGATCCCTGCAGCTTGTCACCAGCCTAGTCGGGCTTCTTGATCCAGAGTCGTCGTCAGACAGTGCTCCTGCACTTCCTCACCAGGAAAGAGGAGCCCCGTCATCCTCACACCTCGATAGACCGCAGGTATGCACGCCGTTTCCTCCTTGCGCCTATGCCATCTTGCCTTCTGTCTTTGCGTGATCTGACCAGCGTCACTGCGTTTCAGATTCCACCTTCGACTGAACCGCCTCCTCCGCTACCCATCGCAGCAGCTCGTCACCCCTCCCAGCTCCATGCACTTGCGGAACCTCTCTTTCCCGAGAGCAGACCGCTTGAAACATCAATTGAACGCCAGACTGCCGGCTCAGCACCTCCACACGCGATTGCAGAACGGCTCGCAGCTATCGAAAATGTTCAGAAATCACTCAGTGAGGCATTGCTCGCTGCCCAAAGCATCCGTGCTCAGTTGCAACGGCGCTTGGAGAAGGCTCAGGTCCGCGAGCCGGCCCCTGCACGATCTCGAGGAGGGCCGAAGGATAAGTCACTTAAGCTCGACATCAGCTTGTGGGAGAGGCGAACAGGGCCAGGTGTAGAATTCAAGGTACTGTGGACCAGTGATCTGGAGCGTCCTACTACACGCCTTCTTCATCACCCAACGTTGACGCTCTCGTCCCCGCAGTCCCCAGAAGCCGCGGCGTCCTTGCTAGCGCAATTCGGGTTTGCGTCGCCTCTGCCTGAAAACGCAATCGAGGAGCAGATTGCCCACATCCGCACCGCGGTCCTCTCGCCTTTCGTGGCCGATCCTCTTCCAGAGCCCGAGCCGGATCCAGAGCCCATCTCCACGGTGTCTCGTCTCCCCCAGCCCTCTGCGCGCACACAAGCATCGAACCCAGCAGGTAGGCCAGATGGGCGAGGGGCCCCGGGCAAATCAAACAAGCTCTATGGCGGAGCGAAATCATCCGCGACGGTCCGGCTCGCAGATCGTCCCCCTCATCACGCCCATCCAAAATCTCGGGTAGTCTCTTCGCAAGGGAAGAGTAACGACGAGAAACAGGCAGCCATTGCGCGTCGGCTGTCCCGTCGTGCCTCAGCCGCACGTACAAGGCGATCGACCGTGTTCGGTCGAGGTGAAGACGCAGAGATTCTGAGAGTGAGTGCCTGTGCTATTCGCGACGGTGGACGATCGCTCAACATACACGGATATCCTTGTGCAATACAGATCGTAGCTTCGGTCCATGACCGCTCAGACTCCGAGGAAAAAGACGATGACCAGCCCATCACGAATGAGCGGCTCAGCAGAGACAAGAACCCTACTCAATCGCGCACTCCGGCACGGAAGCAGTGCCCATTGGGTACCCGCGGAACGCTCTTGTCGACTGCGAAGAAGAGGGTCGCCCATCGCCAGTCGTACGACATCGACGTCCACGAACGTGCACCGCACGTCCCGCGTCTACCGAGCCTGCGCCTGAGCGATGCTCCGGAGCTAGATGAAGATGGGGGCCGCGAGGATGACGCATTGGCCGTGCAAAACCCTCCCGGCGGAGTTGACGATGAAGGAGATGCGTACGAGGGCAACAGCATGACGCTCGCGGATATTCTGCTGCATGCAGGGCATCAGGGTAATATGTCGATGCAGCTTCTTGGTGAAGAGATAGAAGACCAGTTGTCAGACTGGGAGCCATGATCAAAAGATACTACGAGTAGTCCTGAATTTCTGTACATGAACGCCGACCTTCAACTTTTTCCAGTGTCATGCAGAAGGGTCCATACGCGCTGGCACCGCAATGTGATATCCAACTTACGGCACGACATGTTGGTCCACGTATGTCACACAGAAGATCCGGACTTCCAGGGGGAGATGTCATGCATAAAGGCGGCATGGCATAGCTCATGTATTTTGTGCAGTGCGTGGCCGGGCTGGCCGGTTCTCGTGGAGCAGTATACAGGGGGCAAGACATATACGGAGGGAACGATGTGATGCGAGACGAAGAGGAACCACCAGCTCGTACGGGAAGGTCGATCGTGCAAGTTATGTGCGCACTGAGTCCGCTCATGCCTCCGTCGTCGTCTTGGTGCGCTTGACCGCGCGGGTGTTCTCCCTGAAAGTGGGCGAAAAATGAGATCAAAGCCCAAAGGCGATCGAGCCGAGAGAACGCACCTGAAGCCGTTCTTGAACCGCCTGGACACGGTCTTCAGGTAGCGCATGCGACCAGTGCCGGTGGTCTTTCTGCGCTTAGCCTTCTGGCCCCACTCGTACGACCGCAGCTTCGCGCGGGGGTAGCCGCACTGCGCGCACTCTGTGAACAACACGATGAGTCTCGGCATGTCTTGCTCCTTCGGCTCATAGGACCCAGGATCGAAGGGCCCTAGTTGACAAGCCTTGGTGAAGAGACGTACCCTTGTGCTGCTTGTGGAAGGAGCGGTTGCCACACCGCCTGCAGAGGGTGTGGGACTTGGTGTGCCGCTTACTGTATTATGGGATATGCGCTGAGGATGTGTTTCTTCGGAGGAGATGCGAAGATACGTACCCGAACGAGGTGGTACCTATTGGCCGTTACGAAACACCCATAATGCAAAGATCAGTCTCCATCTGTAATGGCGCAGCGTTTTCCATAGCCTACGAACCTTTCGTCTACAGAAGAAACGGGATCGTTAGCATTCGTTCCAGCGGAAAGACGGGATACCGCGCAGACACGCCAGAGGGACTGTATCACCAGCCGACCGTCATCCGCCCGAGAGTCCACCAATCCACCCCTTCAACCCATCCAATCCGTCTCGTTCAAACGCAGAAACGCATCTTCACGTCCTCTGCGTCCCTCTGGCGTGCAGCATACGGGCATGGACTCACCATTGTGTCTTGAACTTGAGGGGGCCGGGTCGGGTGTCTTGTGGAAAATCGCCTCTATGGACGAGCAGCCACCCCGGTTTGGCAACCACGTGGTATAGACGCTGTTTGGCGCCTAAGTTGCTACACACCTTCCGGCGCTTACGTACATTCTCTGCGTTTTCTAGTGCATGCGTTCAAGTGACAACAACACTGTGTCTTGCTTCTAGGTCCTGGGTCGAGGGTCATTCCATACCCTTGAAGTCGTCAGGCGTTTGCTGATTGCTTACGAAATCTCACTTGGCTAGATCTGCGAATACAAAGACGAACGAAGCGGCAGCGAGCCCGGCTCTCAGTGTTTCGACACTGTTTCTCGCAGCTAGTTCCTGTGTATCATTCTCGTCTGGCTGTGGTCTGGTCGATTGCAGCTGGACGTTATCCATCACTGATATCGCCATGAACTCGTCACGGTCGTATCGGCCCCAATCCCATGTTGACAGATCGTCCGTTCACAAGGCTATTCAAGATATGGTGAACAGTTGTTTCGCGCTGACGGTTGTATACTCGTTCGTGCGACTAAACAATCGCTGTCCCTGCTTGGTGCCTTGACGCCTGATCGTCTTGCTCCCAGGATCTAACATCACGACATGCCGAGGAGGTCCGTCCATATGCATCGTCTCGCCATGACAAGATCAAGCCGACAGCTTCGCCTCAGATGATACTTGTATGAACTTTCGTACGAGGTACACAAAGGCTGTACGTTCTCGCCCCGTCTGGATAATCTGGAGGCAGCTCGTTTGATATCTGGATCTGCCTTATGATGTCTGGATCCTGGGCTATCAGGGGGTATACACAGTACTATCAGGAAAAGGCTACCAGCGGGGACTGTACGCGTGGGTCGCTGCAGCCACCGCCTGCCCTGATCGGAAGGACACTCCTGGATACTTGTGAGTCGTTGGGATGGTCGCCTCATATCTGACGCCATATGTCTATGAATATTCATTTTCTTGCCTGAGGTCCCTGGGCTAAGCCCAGTGCCCCCATGCTTCCCAGAGCCTAGCTCTTGGGCAGGCGAGTCATCTTGGCAAGTTACACGTCTAACTTACGAACAAGGACCACTGCGTGACTGGCTCAGCTGGTGTGAGATGATCACAAGACACGGATGGTGGAATCCTGATCGTAGCTTGCTTGGAGGAAGGGTACCTGCCTCCCTTCTTGACCGCATCCAATAAGCATGTCTCGCGACGAACATTCATCCCCCTTGTATCAGTCAGTGCCCACGCATTCGCGCGGTGTTGGCTGCGTTTCACAACGATGAGACCCTGGAGAGGCGCCTAGACAAGAGAAGGGCAGATAACCGGAAAAAGTCCGTTATCGGGCGGAGACGGTGGGGGTTAACCTGCCTAAAGTCGATTACGAGGCGGCAAGAGCCTGAGCGTGGATCGCGCGAGCGCCTCGATCTACACCGGGCTGGTGCGGACTAGCGCCCAGGACTGGTTCCACGGCCGTGGGCCAGGGCGGATGCCATTGGACGATCGCGCGGCATTCGTCATGATGCGGGGAAATTGTGAACAAGGCCCTTCCGACGACGCGCGTCGCGGAGGGAACGGACTGGCCGCTGGCTTGCGCGGTAGCATTCAAAGGAAAGAGCTCGTCCCCTTTGCTGCTCGCTCCCAGTCGGGCAAGAACTGGAATATTACTCGTGGCAACGGCTTCCAAGACGTCGTGCGAGAGTTGGCGGACGTACATATTTCGAGATGGGCTAAATCCGGAGGCCGAGAGCCCAGCGGAGGGAAGCAGTGCACTGAGCGGAAGAGTGGAGAAGATAAGATCTGCCAGCAGCCGACACGAACGTGATCAACTCTCCGTGTCGGAGCATCCAACATGCCAGCATTGGGGTCTGTCACCGCCGCTGTTTCGCCAACAGGGCAGTAGAATATCTGATGAGCCGGCCCAAGAACAAACTGCATTTCTCGTGGCGGTCGAGAAGCGGCGAAGGAGGATTGGGAGCGCGGAGGGTGGGAGCGAGAGAGGACGCCGAGAGGCGGATAAGATAAAGATAAACACCAGGTTCGGGATGTAATCTTGGTGATAGGCGCGCGCATGCACTGCCCGCAAATGGACGGGCTGCGATTGGCTGCGGCTGGGAGAGATGTGCGTTATCAGCCTTTTTATCAAGAGACGGGACCATCCTCCTGACTTTTTGCCTCTTTACCTTCATCACTCCCCGACCAGTCCATTCGTCCAGCGCACGTCCTCGTCGCCGTCTCTCCCCTCCTCTCCGTCGTCCGCGACGTTCACCGCGCAGCTTTCCCCCGCTCCCAACCTGCGCCATACCTCATCTTGCCTTACTAATCACCCCCGGCAACTTTACTCCCGCTTAATCTCATCTCTCTTATAATGGCCCCGGTCGTGCTCGAATCCCCCGTCATGAACATGCACAATCCCGCGCTTTCGCCCATGTCGAGGTTACAGTTTAACGGCCATATTCACACACCTCCCGCGTCCGATCACTCTAGGAATGACGACGCTTCTCCTTTGAACGCACCTGCCCCTCTCCCGCCTTTACAAGGCCGGAACGCGAACTCGCCCTTCCCCCTCGACCCTGCATTGAGGGAGCGTAACGGCGAAAATGTCGATCCCGCCGGTACCCAGGCCAATTCGTCCGCTAATGGGGAATTGGCATGTACCAATTGTGGAACCGTTACCACCCCACAGTGGCGGCGGGGCGACGACGGCAAGTCAATCTGCAATGCTTGCGGTGAGTTGCATCTTCTGTGACGTGCCTTTGCGCCATAGATGAGCGGCGCTTCGCTTCATCTCTCTTCTGGGTCCTGGGGAGGGACGGACCTACCTCCTCCGCCACGTGTCCTACGCGTTCGTAGGATAGCTTCGGGGGCAATCATATCGATTCCTCGCCGCATCTATGCGTCGAGCGCATGTATCGTGCCGGACATGCGGAATTCGCTCCTCCTTCGCACTCTGCCGTGTCTTGCGCCCTATCACGATGCGCGACCAGCTAGGGGGCTGCCAGTATCACCGCTCGCAGATGGGACGCCTCGCTCATCTCTCCTGCTCCGTCTGGGGTATCCCATCCTGCGATGTGCCTGCACGCTGGCTCATGTTGCGCTGCTTGCCATGATAATACTGTTGCTGGAACCGTTTGCTGACTTATCGCCGCCCCTTCTCTAGGCCTCTACTACAGGACGAAACACGTTCCTCGTCCTCTATCTCTTGGGCGTACTTCGACAGCACAACCTGCAACACACCCGAACGCCAAGCCAGCAGCCCCGCCGAGCCCTTTCGAGTCCTCAACGAACGGTCAAGAGGGGAACCAGGATCCCAATCGACGCCATACGGCATCTCCTCCCTCAATGCCCACTCCGGCCGCATCCCCATCGCTCCAGCAAGCCAGAGCTCAACCTGGTGAGACGAGCGTCTCTAAAGCGTCCCTCCATAAGCAACACGGCGGTACGTGCCCCGGCGACGGCCGCTGCGATGGCACTGGAGGCACGTCCGCTTGCAATGGCTGTCCCACTTATAACAATGCCATTCAAGCAGGGTTGGTGGAGCCTGCCAACGGACAGACTCCCCAGAAGGCGGACGGCGCCAGTGCGGCAGAGCCAGCAGCGGACACGTCTGGCGCGGAGTCTTCCCCAGTCATCAGCGCCCAGACACCGGGAAACAGTCGGGCAAGAGGCCGGAGTGCTGTCGGTGCTCTGAGCTGCGCGAACTGTGGCACGAGCACCACTCCATTATGGCGGAGGGACGATGTTGGTAACAATATCTGCAACGCATGTGGTAAGTGTCCATTTCTTGTCTGTCCTGAGCGTTGCAGTGGATGGGGTGGGAGCGAGCCTTTGTTCTTGCTGCCCATCCCTAGCGCGGCGGTGCCTGTGTACGGGCGCTTGGGAATCCGGCCAGCGTCAGATTTGGTGTACTCGCCTATCTGGGTTTGATATCTTATCAGATAACGTGTGGACACTTGATCTCCCATTGGCCCAGCGCACCCGGCTATGCCTATGTCGTGAGTGTCCGCGACAGCGCAGGTGATCGCGAGGGCCCCGACAGAGCGGGCGCGGACAATGAGGGTCCCGTCTGGGTCGGGGTGCATGACGGTAGGCCGGAGTCGGTGGAATTTTGCGCGCCCGAGATCACCCTTGGTCTTCGTTGTCACCTCTCTCCGCGGTGTTCAACTTTTTCTCTCTTCGCCTTCGCTCGCTTGCGATCCTCTGCCAGAGCTCTTGCTGATCGTGTCGNTTTTTTGCCCTTCGCGTCTTCGCACAGGCCTCTATTTCAAGCTTCACGGCACGCACCGCCCGAACTCGATGAAGAAGACCGTCATCAAACGGAGAAAGCGCGTTCCCGCGGCGCCTGGCGCGCCTGGTTCTCCCAACCAGCAAGATCGTATGACAGACCAGGCCGCCGCGGAAGTGCTTGCAAGCGTCGGTCGCGCCGTCCCCTCTGGTTCTGGCGCAACGCAAGAAGACAGCGAAGAGGAGCCGCCGAAGAAACGCGCACGCCGNCCCGCGCACGTCGNAAAGCTCGGGAGAAGGACGCAGAAGGCATGGATGTTGACGAAGAGGAAGAGGACGAGGGCAAGCCACGCAAGCCGCGTCGCTCAGGCGGAGGCCGGGGCGCGCGCGTGGGTTCGAGGGAGAGCAGCAACATGACGCAGGCGGGTCAGTGGGGCGAGACGATGATGCAGGGCATGGGCGACGCGCAGATGCTCGAGCACCGTCCCGGCAGCGCTGGCCAGCACCAACCACCGCAAGAACACGGCTACGGCGCTGGCGCGCCCCGTGGCAATCCCTTCCCACCCGCACACGCGAACCAGACCCTCCCCGGGCTCATCGCCGCGCTCGGCCCCGAGGTCGTCACGAGCCTCATGAACTCGCAGTACGGCGGCCTCCCGCCCCCGCCGCCACCACCCAGCAGCTACGTGCGCTCCGGCTCTGCAGCGGGCAACGTTTCCGTCGGCCCTGGAGGCGTCCCTAGCAGAACTCACTCGCCGCTGGCGGGTCACCCGATGAACGCCCCGCCTCCTGGTGCGCACTACGCCGTCCCGCCACCCCTTCATGTGCCGGCGCACGCCGCGCCGCCACCACCTTTCCCTGGCCCTGTCGGTCCGTCGTTCTACCACACCGGCTCTGCACAGGCGATGGGCCCCCCGCCGCCGCACCCGCAGATGATGGACGGCGGCGTACCACACGTACCGAGCGTCGCAGAGCTGGACCATCACTACCGGGAGCTGGCGGAGCAGCGGCGGCGGTTGGAGGAGATGCTCGAGCGGACGGACAGGATGATGGCGGGCGTGAAGCGGGGGTTGGACGAGATGCGCGCGGCGTCGATTTCCGTGGGGTCACAGTCCCAGCCTCAGCCGCAAGAGTCGTCTCAGCAGCAACAACAACAGCAGAAATCGCCTCAGTCGCAGGCGCAACAGCCTCCGGCGTCCCCGCAGCCTGGTGGACAACAGCAACAGCAGGGTGAGGGGTCGTCGAGTTCGGCGGCGCCCGCGGTGCCGTTGGCGAGGCAGGAGAAGGGCACTAGGGAGGGCGCCGCGCCGGTATGGCACGTCGCCCCGCCCGCGTCGTCGTCGTCTTCTGCGACGGGGGCGGCGGGGTCNTTCGAGTCAGGCTGGGGTCTCGCGCGATTGAGGCGTCGGATGACTCTGGTTTTACAACCCTCGACCCTCGACCCAGCACCTACATCGACGAACGGCGCGAGCTCGCGAGACACGGCGACGCGGATTCACCTCACCCTCCCCGAGTTGGTTGATTATGGACAACTTATGCTGCGATGCGACGGTCCAAACTATGCATCTATGTGCGTCGCGCTTCGCTCTCCCCCGTTTTTATCACTTCCCTTTCTATCCCTACCTCCTACCCCTCCCCACTCAGGTTTTCTCCATTCCACGCTGCGCACCCTGCGGTATGGCTATGGTTGCGTGTTTATGTTGTCGTCATCGTCGTGTCGTGTCGTGCTGTGTGTGTCTCACTCGTGGACTATTCGTCGATGCTGTTGTTGTCGTGGCCCGTCGTCGTGGCGTGCCGTCGGATATTATATTGTATATATGCAATCGTGTGTGGGCACGTACGGTACGGTGCGGTATGGTACGGTACGGATAGCTAGCTGGCTAGAGGCCGATTTGATTGCAGGCTTTATATGCTGTGGCGTCTTTGGGCCTTGTGTCTCTCTCCTCTCCTCTCCCCATCCTCCTGTGCTCGTCTGTTCGTATCGTATCGTATCGTGTCTTTGTTTTCTTTCCTCCTCCCTCTCCTCTCTCCTCTCCTCTCTATTATGCGTGTATGTATACGGGCGACGATATAGCGTAGAGCGATTTATTCACACCTGTCGTAAGGCACTTGTTTCTCGGCCCCGGCGAGAGGTCGAGCGTGAGATCCTCCTGGGCCCTGACATCTCGGAGTGGGACACTCGGAGCTGGAGAGTGGTGGTAAGTATAGGAGGCGAGACATGTCTCGACACGGGGGCGGGGTGAGGCCCTGAGGACTGGATGGGCGCTGGGGCGATAAGATTGAATAGGGCACGTGAAAAGCGGATTGATGGGGGAGAGGGAAGCATGTGCTTTTCCTCTCAGCTCTCACCTCTGTGCTGGTGTGAGCGAGATCGAATCCCAAGGCCTTCCCCAATCTCTTCACTCCTCCGCCACCGTCCCCTCAAGTCGAGTCTCAGCCTCTCCCTTCTCCCTCCTCGAGCTCTCCGTTCCCCCCTTCCTTCATCCCCTAGGTCGTCTTCGCTTCTCGCCTTCACGCCTAACCCGCCAGCCAGCTACTTCGTCAGGAAGACCAGAACGATCTCAGACTAGGACGGTTGAACGTGCAGCAAGCCTGTAGCAGTACATTACACTCTACGCCATGGCTCTCGCCGACCAGGACGAGTCGGTGCGCATCGCGGTCCGCGCACTCGGCGATATGCGCAACAGCACCCATTCTTCTTCGCCCTCGACCTGTACGTGCTCCCGCCTGTCGTTTGCTTGCGTGTATCCTGATGTATAGGAACACATATATCACATCTGTTAACCCCTCGACTGGCTGGGAATCTACGCGAACGATGTAATTGTGCGACATCCTGCATCTTGGATGCAGCATTCCAGCCGACGCCCGCGCTGTCCGTCACGTCCGGCACATCGACCCCATCGCTCCCGTCCCCGTCGCTGATTGACGAAGATCTGCGCGAGGAGCAGCTGCAGGGCTCTGAAGGCGCGATTCGTCGACGGCTTGACCCTATGCCGTCCTCATCTTCGTCCTCTTCAAATGTTACGCAGGGAGAGGGCCCTGGGGGCGAGGAGTGGAAATCGCTCTCGCGCGTGTCGAACATCCCGCTCGTGAACAGCGCGCTCAGGGCGTACGAGCATAGCAAGGCGAGCTCGCGCGTCGTCAAGGTGCGTCTCGAATCCTCGTCTTTTCTCTCCCCCTTTGCACCCTCCCTCCACCCCCATCTATCTGTACCCAATCGTCCATCTACCCATCTATTCATCTATGCGCCCATGCGACGCCCTTTCTTCTTGCGTTGGACCCTACGCCCACGGTCCCACGATCGGCCGGGGGTTGTGGGCACGGCTCGACTTTGTCTGACGGCTCGGTGTGCAGTACGGCGCGGAGATGATGGAGTCCTCCGTCAAGTCCATCTCACGGCCCGTGATCGACCGCCTCCCCGTGGGGCAACTGGACGACTTTGCGTGCAGGCAGCTAGACAGGGTGAGTGTGTCCGTCTCGCGTTCTGTCCCGTCTTTCGCGCTTTCTTTCTCCGTTGGCGTTGGCGCGCGCGATGCTGCGATGTCGTTGGGGAGGTCGCCAGGGGGGAATGGTCATCTGGGATGGCTGCAGTGCGCCTCGCGGTGGACGCGAGGAGTGCCCTGTGCTGTGCCGCGGCCAAGGCGTGAATTGGGAGCGTTGGACGAGGAAGAGCTGAATGGACTGCGGTGGGGATGCCGGCAACTAGACTCTCACACCCAATCGCCCACTTCGATCGCAAGGTTCGCGGTGACGTCTCGTCCTGTCAGTCCCTCGCCCCGTGACCTCCTCCCTCCCAGAGAAGAATCCGCCCCGGCCTATTGGATTCGATTGCGCATACAGCTCACTCTTGTTTGCGATATACAGCTAGGGAGCTACGCAAGACGCACATCGAGCACAAGCCGCTCACGAAATGAATCACCAGACCCTCGGCGACCATGGGAGTCCAGGGACGTATCCATGACCCGCAGCGACAGCGACACCAGCCAGCAGCACCAGCAAGCCCGTGAAGACGACGATGAGATGCGTGGCGTCAGGGAAGGCACAAGCAGCAGCAGCGGCATTGGCAACAATAACATCAATGGACTACATCAAATGCAGAGCCGGACACCCACACCGCATTCATCTGCGGGCTCGTCTTCTCAGCAGCCGGAGAAGCCCACCCTGCCGCCGGCATCGACGCTGACCCAGCACGCAGACGCGCAGGAGAGCCAGCAGGTCGCGCAGCGGAGCAGATGGCAGGCCATGATCCTCGAAGCGGGCGGCATCAGCGCTGCCCTCAGCGACGAGAGCATGCGCCGGCTCAAGTATTGTCTGCAATGGCTCCAGGTACGTCACCACGCACGCATCTCCCACTCTCGCTCGCTCGTGAGATGCTTGCGTTCATTGACTGATGATGACCTATCGTGATGCAGTACGCAACCGCGCAGATCGACGCGCAGATTCTCGTACTCCGCAACTTTATCGCGTCCCACCAGCCAGACGGCGCAGCGCCCGTCTCGCAACAGCACATGCGCACCCTCCAGGCCGCAAAGCGCGACGTCGTTGATACCATCCGTCAGGTCGTCGAGGTAGTCAGCCGCTACGCCGGTGGTGCGCTCCCTGAACCTGCACGCTCGCGCGTGCGCTCCTTCATTCTCTGCCTCCCCCGCCGCTGGGCCGCCGCATCGGCAACGGGCCCTGGAGCAGACGGCCTGGACCACGAGCCTCGCGGTGACAGCGCTACCGCAACGGGTACATCGACCGGTCCGTCGACTTCGGCGAGAGGAAGACATCGCGCAACGGCGCCGTATAGTTATGGGCCTGGAGAGCCCGGGCCGTCTCCGCGCTCGCGCCCTGCCTCCCGCGCGACATCTCCCACTCGCGGGCCGAACAGAGGTCATGCGAGGCAGACGAGCGGGAGCGCTGCCGGTGGTCCTGCGGCAGGTGCGGCACCCACAGCGGACACGGCGAACAAGGCGGCGCAGAAGATACTCACGCTTGCGACGGAGAGCCTGGATATGCTTCGCAGCGTGACGGGCGTGTTCAAGGAGAGCTTGGAGCGCGCGGACATGTCAGTACCCCTTCCTATGTTTCTCTTCACTCACCTCGTTCTCGGCGTGTGTTGCGTGTTACTGACGTGCGCGTTACCGCTTCTGCAGATGGGTCGAGCGCCTCCGCGTCGTCGGCCTGCAGCGCCAAGGCCAGAGCGGCGCGAACGGCGCAGAGATGCCCATGCCCGTCGACCCCGAGCACGACCCGATGCTCGACTTCCGGGACGGCACGCACCTCCCGCCCCTCCGCTCGCACACGCACTCGCCCGTCACGCCCCTCTCGCCCTCGCCGTACCCGCTCACCCCCGGCGCAGGCGTAGGCGTAGGCGCGTCTGGCACGGCGCCGAGCTCGGGGTACGCGACGCCCTACTTTGGCCTGCCCCGCTCGTCCTCGACCGGGTCCGTCTCGAGCCTCAACTTGAACCTGAACGTGCCCCCCGCGTTCCCCGGCCCGCTCCATCTGGGCCCGCACTCTGCCTCGTCGCACGGCCATGGACAGGGGCAGGGGCAGGGGTACGGCGGCGGCGGCCATGGGTACGGGTCGTACGACGCGCCGTCGCCCGCGGGCGCGGTCGGGGCGAGCTTCGACAAGCTGTCGCTCGCGTCCGCTGCGAGCTCGCGCTTCGCGACGCCCAAGAGCGTGTTGCTTGGCTTGCCGCCCGAGGGCGATGCCGGGGGCGGCGGTGGTGGCGGCGGTGGAGTCGAAGGGGGTGGGGGAGAGGTTGGTCACGGAAGGAGGAGGGGGGAGAAGAGGAGGAGCGAGAGCGAGGGAGACGAGAACGACCCCGCTGTGGTCGCGGCGACCGCGCTTGCTGGGATGGCTGGCTCGGGCGGGGCTGTGGGGGCGGGATCGAGTCCGGGTGCGGGCGGGAGTCCGACGCTGAAGCGCGTGAAGCAAGAGCAGCGCGAGGTCGAGATGGACGTCGACGTTTGACGGTTGTCCCGTTGACGGTTAACGGTTGACCCCCTTCTGAAGTGCGAAGACTCAGCGCGAAAACCTGGGCGATCGTGGACGGTTGTATGTGGGATCATGGATGCAGAGGCTCAGGCAGGGGAGGGCGAGGGGGCGGGGTGAGCTGAGATATATACGCTGACGGTATCGGTGACGTGCGGGACCCGGAGAGCTGGGCGGGTGGTGGTGGTGGCTTGGCCTTTGTTCGCTGAGCCTTCGAGGGCTTCGCATGCGTCCGGTCGACGGTCGTGCCATGATGATTGGATCCCGGGTGCTGCTTGTGCTTCTAGTGGCTAGCTTCCTCCTGCCTGCTCCTCCTGCTCCTGAATCCTCCGGAGGGGCCACTCCTCCGACAATGACCTCTGACGTGCGCTGCCTATCATCATCTCTACCCATCCCTCCTTCCTTCTCTCCGTCGCTACTAATTCCTTCCTCGTCGATTTGCGCTTTCCATCGCAGTACTACACACCTTCCTCGACTCCCCCACACCCCTACAGATTGTAACAGTAACCAGGACGTTGGCTACCTTTCCTGGATCCATAAGTATCTCATAGTACGCACTACGTACTACCTACGGTACCCGTACGGGACGCGGGATTTGGTTACATGGCTTCCACCCCCTCCCTTCACTCTGCGCCCCTTTGTTCCCCGTTCGCCGTTCATCTTGTTTTCTTCCCCTCCCGTCACAGATCTCTAGTTACTAGTACGCGTATCTACGGACTCGGTTTCTCTCTCTCTCTCTGCCTCTGTTTGCTATCGCGGTGCATGCGCATGATCCACTGTCTTTCTAGTATCACCCACTATCTATGTACAGTTTGCTCGATCCGTCACCTGCTGCTCGAGTTGGTGCAAAAAGCTTAAGTTCATGCCCAACGTTGGGCTGCAGGAAGGTTCGCCTCTTCGTGCCACGCGGTCCCGCTTCCGATTCAGTGCGCATGCAGATCGCAAGTTTGTACTTTGCTAGCGGCCAGAGATTGCTGCCGGCTCTGCATCCTGATCGTTGATCAAGAAGCTCAGCACTAACCAAGAGTTAACCACTTGGAACACCACACTTGCGAAGAGCACCAACTGCACCCGCGAGGAGACTGAGCATATATATGGTATTGGACCCGTGCACTCATCTGGAAGTTGACCTGTCTGAATCTGATGCACATGCGGGCTAGAGAGAACTGCAGATCCATGATGTAACTCATGCCGTCAGTCCTGCAAGCTCGCGTACCTGTCCATGATATCATCATTGACATGGTGTACAAGCATCTTGCTACAGCCTACAGCTGCTTGGACGCTATTATGGTTGTGTGACTTCGTCCACGTCCATAAATCCAGGGTAAATACAGACATGGATTACCTGTGTAATCAATAGTGTAGTATTCTACGCAGCGGTAAACGTAGGTGACCAACTGACTCAAGGGATACATAGTCCTAACGTTGGCAGATACATATAGTTCATGGGCATGCATGCATATGCATGCATGAATGGATGCTCTCTACTCGCCATGGATCATGATGCCATACTCTCCGCACTCCCGCAAACGAGCCTAACGCATGCGATACGTACAATGTACGGACGCATCACGAGCGCACGTCGGACGCAGGCTTGCGAGCCTCCGAGTCCCGGGTGGCTCCCTGCGCAGGGCGACGTCTGCGCGGTTTCGCACCCCGCCCCTGCTGGTCCTGGCTCTGTGCGTCCTGCGTGCCAGGCTCTTGCTGCTGTGTCGGGGCTTGCTCTTGCCCATGGGGCTTTGGACGATGCGACTTGGGAGTACCCTGCTCTTGCCTTTTGGCTCTGGGCTTCTGAGCACCCTTCTGCCCCTCACCATGGGCAGGAGCACCAGCAGGGGGGACCGCACCTCCAGCCTGAGCAGCGGCCTTAGCCTTGGGCGGCCTCGGCTTCTTGCCCTTCTGCGCTTGCGCCTGCGGCCTGTCCGCACCCGCACCCGCGAGCGCGAGCGCCGCCTGCTCCTCCTTGAGCCGCGCCTCCTCCACCGCCCACCAGCGGAGGAAGTCTTCCTCGACCCGGCGCGCGCGCTCCTCCTCCTGGATCTCGACGAGCGAGCGCTTGTCCTTGGCGGGCGCGACGTCCTGCTCGAGCTGGGAGAGCTGGATCGCGGCGAAGGAGACCGCCCCGCCGGTCGAACCCGTGGAGAAGGACTGCACGACGGGCTGGACGGGTNGGGGGCGTCCACACGTTTCCGCTCCTGTATTTTAGTTAAAGACGTCAGCGAGGGTGAGGAGGGCATTTAGATGTGAATCAGTACGTACGAAACGCGGCGGATCGACGAGGCGCCCGACGAAGTCGACGCCTGCTTCGTCGGCGTGAACACCGGGCCCAATCCCGGGGCTGCAGATTTGCGCGGTGTAGTTGGCTGAGACCGCGGAGCACCAGAAGGGCCAGAGGGACCCGCCGCTGGAGCAGCGACAACCGGAGGTGCACCGCCAGCCTGCGGACGACCGTCTTTCCCTGAGGGTAAGGCCACTGAAGACGTCGCAGGGGTGCCGCTGACAGGCGTAGCACCCTGCGGGGGCGTCCTCCAAGATGCACCTCCCGAAGCCGCACGCGTAACCGGGGCAGTCTTTGCAAGACCGTCTGCTGATGCCCTGGCGGAGGGTATCCCACGAGAGATCGACTCCACGGTACCGACAGCAGCAGGCCGAGCGCCGACTTGAGGGCGAGCAGCACCAGCCTTGCTCGTCGACGCCTCGGCCATGATCGACTTCATGTCCACCTTTGGCGCCGTGGCGATCGTCTTCCACCCGCCAGAAGGCTTGCCAGATGCATCGTTGCTGGGGACGCGCGGTGGTGTGGACGGCGCCTGGACCGATGTCGCCACCTGAACCTGAGGTGTGCTGTCTGGCTCGTCCATGATGAACACCTCATCATCTGGTATACTAGTAGTAATCGGACGCGCAGAGAACGTCGGGCGCAACATCGGACTGCCAGGGGCGGACGACTGCTTGTTCCCGCGCTTGCTCGGTCCCGGGGGCGAAAGCTTGGGTTGGTCCCTGAACGCCCCAGCGCGGACCGTAGACACGATGGGCTGCGGGAAGTCTTGGAGCGCGAGCCACGCGCCCCACGTCTCCATCGCCTTGTCGACGATGCGCGTCGAGCGCGAGACGGGGTACTTGTGCGCCTGCTGCTCGCGCACGAACGCGGAGAGCTGCTTGATGAGGTCCGGGGCGAGGTCCTCGAGCATGCGGCTCTCGAGGAACACCTCCATGTTGATCGCGAGGTATTCTTGCAGGAGCCGTACGAGCGGCCGGGCGTGGTAGTGGGTTGCGTCTGTCAGAACGGAGCAGACGTTGTTGACCCAGACGCGCTTCATGATCACCCAAGAGCAGATGAGCATGAGTCGATCGAGATGGAGTTCGTTCTATGATTGGGCATTAGTTAGCGGACCGTTAACTGACAGACGAAGCACTACAAAGAGGCTTACCGCGGCGGCCATGACCTGGAACATAAAGTCGATCAACTCGTCCGCCTTGCGCACGCCCTCGACAACCTCGAAGATCTCCTTGTCCCCACCCCAGCACAAGTACTTCAGCACCGGCTCCATCGCGCGCCACTTCAAGTGTTGCAGATCGACTTGCACGGTACCCTCAGCAGTCCATCGCTTCGCCGTCCAATCCTTGTCGTCGAAGAACGCCGCGAAGAAGGGCGAGCGAGCACGCAAGACAACAGAGTGGCAGCAGACCTCGCGATCCGCCAGACGCAGCACGACATCACCTGAAAGTGGTCGTGGGGTACGAGAATCGTCGGATTGGTTCACCGCGAAGAGACGCTGCAGGTCGCTCGAGAGCGTAGCCTTGGGAGTGCGCTTGACAGGCGCATCGAGGACGTCCGACAACGCCGGAAGGTCCAAGAGCGACGCGAGTGTCTGTAGCTCGCTCTTGATCAGGGCAGGTTTGCCCTTGACCTGCTCCAATTGGCGATGAATGGCATGCGCGATCCGATGGTCCCATACAGCGAGGGGCTCGTCCGAGTACAAGTAGACGAACAAGATCAGCACAGACAGAGGATGGCAGCCTGTGAAAGTCAACCTGGACCGCTGGGAGGAGGCCTTGCCAGGATGTCCCTGTACGCTGACGTTGGAGCGAGTGTCTCGCACTGCCTTGCCGTCCGCCAAGACCTGGCACAGTACAGGGGAACGAGCAGCGAGGATGACGCGGTGAGCAGGGAGCTCTATACCAGAAGACTGGACGTGTACGACCAGGTCCGCGTCGAAGGGCATGTTATCCGAGCCAAGAACCGTCACGTCTTCTCCCCCTTTCCGAGCCTCCTTGAGCCGGTTGATGACTTGGCACAAGCTTTTCAGCTGCCTGATGTCGTTCTGTACGGCCGTATCCTCCTCCTCTTCGTCTGACTCGCCGTCAGCAGCAGGCGCAGCATCGCACGACGTCCCAGGTGCAGGCACGCCAGCCGTACCTACCGAGAGCTCCTCAGCGCCATGGGACCCGAGGTGGAAATACGGCTGAACGGCGGCAAGATCTTGAGCGAGACGATGGCCGACAACCTGCACCTCGGCGGGCACCCAGTCGGTGCGCAGGGCAGCGAACGCGCCCGTCGCATTTGCGCAGACCTGCGTCACGCGCTGTATGTACGGTACTCGCTGGAACTTGAACGTCTTCGCGGAGGGACCTTGGCCGGCCTTTAGGTTCCGCGAACGCACGAAGACGTGGCCCGACTCAGTGCATATGATGATGGATCCGTCCACGCCGAGTGCGACATCCTAGCATGGAAAATGAGGCGGCGAACCTGGCTCGTACACGTGCAAGTACTTACGCGGACAGCGCTGAATTGCTTGCGGAGTGCCCAGACGCGCTGTGGTTGGACCACGAAGCGGGACTTGGAAGCACTCGCACCGGCATCAGGCGGAGAAGGGAGGCTGAAGGTGAACACTTCGCCGCTCGAGGATAGCGCTGCAAAGGTGTCTTCGCAGCTAGTGATCTTTGCTATGCTCGCACTATTCCTGTTCGGGGCCTGTGGCGGGCGATAGGCGACGAATTCTGAAGGAAATGAATAGGCAGGGAAACTGTGGGGTATCAGTGTTGTGGTACGATTGACGTTGGTCAATATGATAACCTACTTGACTTTGAAGTGCCCATCGTTCCATAGACAAATCACTTCTTGGGTGTCTAAGAGACACGCTAGAGCAGAGTCCTGTAGATGATAAGATGTCAGCAAACACGAACATCCGAAGGAACGAATCCCCATACTGTCATGGATACCGAAGTGACCGGTCTCGTAACCTTGGTCACTACTCGAGGTTGAATCTGCACTGGGTGAGCAGATCTATCGTAACCTGTCAAAAACATATCAGTCTACAATGTGCGTTTCGGGATTTATGAAGCGCACGCACCAAGTTGACCGTTGTTGGTGCCCCAGGTGAAGACCTCGTCTTCAGTCCAACAAACCGATGCGGTTTTGCAGGCCGCCACCCCAATGGCCCGCCTGTTCTTGATGCCGCCCGCAATCTTCCTCGGGGTCAACTGTATGGGCTCATCGCTTCGAGTACCGGGCACAGTCTCGACGACGTAGCCAAGCTGCGAAAATCTGTTGAGACCCCAACTGTAAACTTCGCCGCTCTTCGTGAGGATGAGGGTATGATCTTGGCCTGCAGCGACGGAGTGGGCGGTTAGGTTGAACCCAGGAAGTGGGGTAGGTGTATACTGAGTGTGTTGACCCGGACCGAGTCTGAACCGAGGTCTAGCAGTTGGTGTAGGTCCATAGCTGGAAATACTCATGTACGTACCGTCCGCCACTACCGAAGCCGCACACACGCAGGTTGGCTCTGGGCTCATCCGTCACAATGACTAGCAAAGGTGAGTCAAGCTGCGAATGAATAGGTTGAATCACATACCGGTGTGCAACCTCGACATGACGACCTGTCGAACGCGAATGGGGGTGAACCTACTATCAATCGGCTCCGTCTCGGGCAGAGGCGATATGCGCAAGGATATCGACTCGGGGAAAGTTCTATCGTCTCCGTCTCCGACACCGAGCGCGGCGTTGCGGTTTGAACCCCAGGTGAACAGCTCATCTCCGCGGTCGTCCGCATCTTTTATAGGCTTGGTACCCTCGATCGTGGAGTTGTACAGGTCGAACGGAGTGTACCCTTCTATATCCCGAAGCGTCGTATCGATATCCTGTCGTTGCAGGAGCAGCAGCGCCGTCGTGAGGTTCCCATGGTAGAGCGCGCGGTGGAGGGGCGTCCAATGACTCTCCGCGTCCGCAATGTTCACGTTGATAGTGGGATGGGTGAGGAGCATCCGGACGTACTCCGGGGCCGCCGCATCCTGCGCCGCGGCAGCAAGGTGCAGCACCGTCCTGCCCAGATAGTCTCGCGCGTTGACGTCGACGGACGGCGCGGCACTCAGCGGGCTGGGGCGCGACCAGGACTTGCCTCCGCTGGTGCTAGGGCCGGAGTGCTGACTCCGGCCGGGGTCCAGCAGGCGCTGGAAGGCCTGCTGGTTGCGTTGGTGGAAGTAGGCATGGAGAGCGGTCATGCAGCNGGGGGTTGGGCACGAACAGCAGCCAGGAGTCCTAGCGACTCCCTTCGAGGCCGGGCTGTTTGTTAGACGTTGCGCGGTTGGTGGGTGCGCAACGGGGACGAGGCGATAAGAGACTAGAAGTACAGCAGCAAACGGAGCTCGCGGGCGACGGCGCAGAGAGAAGAGGCGGCGGTGGTTTTGCGAGCAGGTGGTGGTAGAGAAGCAAAGAGGAATAAGTTAGGACTGAAGGGGATGGAACGGATGCGAGGTAGACTGAGCTGAAGGTGATTCAGACTGTTCGCCGTCACTGTCAGCGTCAAGCGGCCCCGTCCTCTCTTCCGTCGCTCATAGCACGTGCGCCTTCTCCACATCCTAGACGCCCATCCCTCGTCGTCCACGAGAGCGCAGATAACGAACGTTCACACCTCCTCTCCGTCCTTATCGACGTGGGGACACGTTCTGCGGCGAGGACGTCCCGCTCGATATCCACAAAGTCACTCGACCTATTTTTCTACATGGTACTCGTCGCCGGCATGCGCTCAGTATGTTCCAGACAGACGATAAGCTCCGGACTGTGAGGGTTCTCGCAGATCCTCCGCATCCACGGGGCAATGTGTTATCTAGCAGCGAGTTCTCATCATAGTCCGTATAATACAGGAGAAGCCTCGGGTATTAGTCGCAGCATAGATGTATCCAAAGCCGACCTATAGGACCGGTCAGCAAGCCTTTTGCACTCCAGAATGCATCGCGACGTACTCGGATGTTAAAGAGTTAACAGTATGAAGACTATGGCGGGCGATATACCTTCGTTTCCGCCTTCCCAAGTCCGCACGCTTCCAGAATGCTCTGCCTCACCTGGTCGACACCATAATGTGGCTGCTCTAGCGCAGAGGTGATGATCGGCGGTAAGCAGGTCGGGGCGGCGTCGAAGATATCCTTTTGGATGCTCTTGATGGCTTTCGAAAGCTCGCTGTCCCGTAGCGTGTCCACCTTCGTGATGATGCCCTGCACGGTGAACTTGAGGCCTGCAGACGCTTGACATTGCTCGTCGAGCGAGCTGAGCATCATCCGGTCGACTTCGTTCAATCCATGTTTGGCGTGGAAGAGAATGTACACTCTTCTCAGCCTATGTGAATCCCTGGTGAGCAGGACATCTCAGCGCGTATACGCGAACCTACTCTGCACGGTTTTGAACGTAGTAGTCGAAGAGTTCTCCCCATTCAGGGCGCCCGCGGGATCCATATCCCGGTGCGTCAACGAGGACAAGGTGTCCAGGAGGTGATCCTACTCTGTAGAAATTCAAGGTTTGTGTCCTGCCCTACGCAGCTCAAGTTAGTTGTGCAGTACAGAGCGCAACACGCACACATAACTTACAGGTTTCTTACTAGTGTTGAGTAGATTGCGCCTTCCAAGTACCGCATTCAGGAGCGTGGATTTGCCCACATTAGCGCGGCCTAGGTCTGTATAAGCGAATATCTCAAAAATCACGCGCATTCACTGACCAGTCACTATGACCTATCAAAATGCATAGTATGAATACCAGTCCAGCAAACATAAGAAAAATCCTCAGCTTACCTCTGGCAACCCATGTAGCCGCGGTATAGACGACGCGGTCGCAGCAGCAGCAAGAAACTCCGCAGACTTCGGGTCCGCGAAAACTTTGCTGGTCGCAGACGATGACGACGCGTGTCGCCTCGCCAAGTGTCGCAGGCCCGCCGGGGAAACGTGTCTCGTCGTCGCAGAGAACGACATCATACCCAGCTAGCCAAGCCGGTGAGCTACGCACAGCCTGAGCTAGTGCGGTTTGCGTTTGGGAATCGATCGGCGAGCACCAGATGACGATTCTGCACAGAGGGACTCGGGAGCAGGCGCCGGTATTGTGGGTCCATTGGGAAGCGCCCGTAGCGGCTGCTGAGTATAATTAGACGCCCAATGCTAGTTTCGAACCTCGATCATATTCAAGCTCGATCCGCGTCCACTAAATGCTGCTAGGCCGTCCGCATTATTAGTGCCGGTCATCGTTTCACGGAAAACTCTTCATTCAGGTAGTGCGGCATGCAAACCCATAACCGCTCTCTTCAGCCGCTACCGCTAGAAAACGAGCGGGAATAGTGCCTCAACCCATCTCCGCTCTGCGAACGAGTGCGGGGAACTCTCTCGCGACTCGCTCGTCGGGCTCTACCCCACACACGCCCGATCACATCCGCCTGCATCCGCGACACATGGCACGTCGGTGTCGAGCGCAACCCCGCACCGCTGCTCGCTATTCTAGCTAGCTGTGCTCGGATGAGCCAACGTTTTCTTCGAATTTCCTGGTGGACGGATGGAGCTGCGCGGTGTATAAGTCTCGCGCACCCTCGCACCAGAGGGGAGCCACCCATTTCGCACTTCAAACCGTCACCTCTTTTTATTGTTTCACCACACACCCCCTCTTCGCATAGCGCTCACTCCCTCTGTGCTTCTGCTACTTCTAGTGTCATCGACAACCCCTTCTCTCGTTTTCACTCCTGAGCCCAGCTCCTGCCTAGGCGAGAACTAGCACAAGCTCCGCTCGATTCGCGTTGGCCGTATAACCATCCTCTCTCACCATCCGCCATTCGCCATCTACCACACCTCTTACCACCATCATCATGTCACCGTCCCCGTCCCCTNCCCCCCACGAAGAGCTGCCTCAAGCGCAACTCCTTCTCCGGGACAGCAACCACCCGCCCTCTCTTCCTCGACGGAGCCGCCCCAAGCGCCAACACCCGCGCCCGCGCAGCATCCATGTCCGCCAGCCCCGTCTTCGTCTCCGACGCGGCGAGCGACCACAGCAGCCCGTCGTTCGCGAACTACGGCTACTGCAACGGCCATGACCACGGGGCCCCGCGGGCGCGGCGCAAGTCCGTCAGCTTCTGCGAAGAGGACGACGTGCGGGTGTTTTACCCCGTCACCGACCCGCTCTGCAAGCAGGCTCGCAAGCAGGTCGTGCGCATCTTCAGTGAGTATCCTTTCTTGCTGCTGGTGCATATAATGAGATGTTGAACTGACTATGCCGATAGGAGCGTGTGCCGAGGCTCTGCGCATTGACTCACCTTACTCGCCTCCCCCCTCCCGACGCGGCTCAATATCCTCCGTCGAGGAGGAAGACGAGGACGAGGACGAGTTCTAGTCCTCGCGCTCCCAGCACGGCCCAACAGGACATGTATCACGACCCCGCCTCGCATCATGCTCGGTCAGATGTGCTATGGATCGGTTCACGGACATTTCACCCTTCCTTGNNCCCCCCTTTGTCTACCTTTAGTTTGTACCATACTGTACTGTACTGTGTATGCATTCCTTCTATTTATTCACGCGTGTTCAACGGTGTCGGACTGTCCCATCTGTGCAACGTGTCTCGCATTGCAAATCGTAAGTAAATATGCGTCGTCAATAACGTCGTCTCGAACAAGAAACATCTGAGCCAAACTTCGAAACCAACACGAAATCCTGCAGGCATGCGTGCGTCAAGCAACGCATCCACGACATCTATCGCAAACTCAGACGTAACCACGAAACCACACAATACGCTTCTTCAAAACACGCACACACCACGGAACCCAGGCCTCACTCAAGCAGACGGCTTGAACCACCTCAGCTGCACCGCGACGAGCACCACCGGCAGCACGCTCACAACCTCGCCCAGGCCCGCATACGCCGGGGGCACGCGCGCATCCACAAACGCGCCCGCCGCCAGCAAGATCGCGACCAAATTGTACACGAACGACCACGCAAAGTTGAGCGCGATCCGCCGCGCGACCGCGTCGCTCAGCTCGAGCAGCGTCACAATCCCGCTGAGGTCCGGACGCGTGAGCACGACGTCCGCCGCAGCGGACGCCGCCACGCCCGAGCCGTTGTCCCCGGCGTGGAGGTGCACCCCGATGGCGGCTTGCGCGAGCGCGACGGCGTCGTTCGTCCCGTCCCCGCAGAAGAGCACCGTCTCGCCCTGCGCTGCGAGCTCCTTGATGTACGCCTGCTTGTCCGCGGGGAGGCAGCCTGCGCGGACGCGCTCGGCTGCGATCCCGAGGTCAGATGCGACGCCGAAGACTGCGGCAGCGTGGTCCCCGCTGAGGATGGAGACGCGGATCTTGCGTGCGGCGAGAGCACTGAGGACTGAGCGCGCTTCTGGGCGGATGGTGTCGGACAGTCCGAATGCAGCGATGAGGCGAGTGCCGTGGACGACGCAGAAGGTGGTGAGGCCTTGAGACAGGAGAGGCTGGACTGCTGGATGCGATTCCAATCCCAACCAGACGGCACTTCCGCCGCGGAGCGGCTGTCCGAGTAGCGTACCCTGCATGCCCTTTCCAACAACGACTTCCACATCCACGACATAGTCACTGCCAGGCGGGTTGGAAGACTCAAGATCCGTTGCGATGGCACGCGCGACCGGATGACGACTGGACGTGACCAGCCCGAGTACAGCCGCGCGTACGTCAACGCCCGCCGAATCGTCCATGAAGCGGCTGACGACAGAGAGCCGCCCCTGCGTCACCGTCCCGGTCTTGTCCAGAACAACGTGCGTGACCTTGCGCGCCTGCTCGATCGTCGTCGCCGCCTTGAACACGAGCCCGAGCTTCGCGCCCACCCCGCCCGCGATGAGAATGACCATAGGCACAGCGAGCCCGATGGCGCAGGGGCACGAGATCGCGAGGACGGAGATAGCGTAGGTGAGCGCTGCGACGGCGGCTTCGCCTGAAGATTGCTCGCGCACGGCGATACCAACGGCGAGCCAGACGACGAAGGTAGTGATCGCGAGCGCGAGCACGACGGGCACGAACCAGCCACAAACCCAGTCGACCGCCTCCTGGACGCGCGCCCGCGAGAATCGTGCATCATCAACCATGCCCGCGATCTCGCTGATGGTGTTCTCCCCGGGCAGACGCGTCACCTTCACCACGAGCGTGCTAGGGCCGTTGTGTGTGCCTGCGATGACGATGTCCCCTATAGTCTTCTCGACAGGACGCGATTCACCAGTCATCATGGACTCGTCGACCGTACTGGTACCAGAAACGACTTCGCCATCCGTGATGATGGCCGAGTCGGGGAGGACCTGGAACGTGTCGCCGTACTGTAAAAGGCGGACATCGACGTCCTGTTCAGTCCCATCCGGTAATATCACCCGCGCAAGACGTTCCTGCAAAGACCGGATTGAGATAGCCTCGATCGCGCGTTGGCGCGCGACAGCGCTCACAACCTGGCCGACCATAATGAGCGTGACAAGCAGGGTGCTGGTCTCGAAGAACTGCCCGGTAGAAAGCGGCCGTCCGAGCATCTCGTACGCAAACGCCACCACGGAGTAGACGTACGCCGTAGTCGTGCTGAGAACGATGAGCAGCTCCGTCTCGACCAAGCGGGAGAACAGCAGGCTCCTGAAGGAGCTCACGTAGAACGGGCCAGTGATCACGGTCTGGACGATTGTTGCCAGAATGAGGGATGCGATGGCGTATGCGCGCGGGTGAGGAGGCAGCGGGGCCCAGGTCATGATGAGCACTGGGATCGTCAGAACCACAGAGAGCGCGGTGCGGAGAGCGAGCGAGCGGATGTGCTTGGCCCCGGCGGCGAGCGCTGGATCCTGAGGTTCCGGGGCAAGCACAGGAGAGAACGCCTCGTACAACTCTAGGACACCGCGCGCGCCCACAACGCTCGGATCATACACCAATATGACAGCGTCCTTGCCATACCGGGCGACGCTGTCCACTCCAGTCGGCAAGGGCGTAGACAACAACTTCTCAAGCAGGTCCGGGGCCACCGTTACCGTTAGCTCGCGCGTAGAGTGAGCCTTCACGACCTCGGCCGAGAAGCCGGATCGCTGTTCAATGAGGCGCACGAGCGTGTCGACGTCGGTAGCGCCCTTGTCGAAGTCGAATTCGGCACGACATAGCACCAGGCTGGTCTTGGCGTTGCGGATGGCTGCTATGCCGGCCAGCGTGCGGCTGAGCTTGTTCTCGCATCCGGTGCAGGTCATGCCCTTGATCGCCAGCACGAGGTGCTCGTCCAACGTGCCCTGGGCCTTCTCGGTGAGCATGTCGATCGCAACATGTTCGCCCTCCTTCTCGTCCCCCTGATCGTCCTCGTCTCCGCATTCAGATTCTCCTTCGCCACAGCAGCCGTCGCGGCAGCAGGAATCCAGGGAGACGCTCGACTTCGCTTTCTCCGACTTGAGCGACTGGACGTCGGCGTGGCCACGGTACGAGAGGCTGCGAATGCTCAAAGCCGGCTTCCCACAGTCGCTCTTCCCACAGCACGAGTCGACGGAGGAGCGCCTCGAGTTCTCGCACGAAGTGCGGCCGCGGGCCACGAGGCGGGCGCTCTGCTTGCTCGAAGTCGAACGGGCGACCGCTTTGCCACGGCCTCCGCCACTGAGGGGGTTGCTGCAGCACGAGTTCAGGCCCCGCGCGAGGAGCGCCTTGCACACGCATCCAAACGCGGCGAGAGTGTCGTTGTAGCGGCTGCGTGCGATCGAGCGGTGTTCGCCGCATGCTTCCTCTGGGTATGTGGACGCGGTGTGGGAAGCCTTCGCCACGGTACGCTTGCGAAGTCCGGGGCCATCCCCGCAGTGGTTGGTCGGAATACGAACGGGAATACATTCATCGCCGCCGTCCTTGGTGCTGGCTGCGTCCTCCCCCTTCTCACAGCAAGTGCAGTCAGAGGTAGCTACAGTGGCATGAGCAGGTGGAACTTGAGAGTGAAAATAGGCAGTAACGCACATTTCGTCTCATTGGCGTCGCAACAAGCCGTGGAGCCAGCGTACTTGTGCGGCTCGGGGCTACTAGAAGATGGATGGTCATTATCGTGGAGGTGGTTGTCGTCGTCAGCGCAAATAACCCTGGCCAGTTGGTCGAAACAAGTATCTGTTCGGTGTGTCGAGCGATGGAGCAGCAATGAGTCAAGAGAGACGAAGAAGGCGCGGACGAGGACTGACCATCGCATCCACAAATCGAGCCCTCACAACAGCCCGTCTCGGGGCCTCCCCCAGCATCCAAGGACGTCCTCTTCGCCTCCGTAAGGTCGCTCTTCACGCTCTGGGCGTCCACATCGCTAGCGCAATCGTTGCAACACCCTCCCATGGCTATGTTTGTCAGTAAATCGCGGTAGAGAGACGAGTCGTGCTGGTGGTCAGACGATGGAATCGGTGCTCACGGGTCCTTTTATGTGATCAACGGCACGCGGGAAACAGAATGCGAAGGGGCCAAACGGCTGCAAAACACGCCGCACGAATATAGAGCGCGCTGCAGGCGATGCGTGGGACTCACTTATGCTACCGGCCGCGGCTTACCTAGAACGCAAACAGATGCAGACGCAGCGGCGTCATGCACATCGCGCACGGACCACGCTGAGACAACGGCGGGAGGGGCGTACCGCACGCACCCGAGCACTCGGAGGTTTTTGCCGTTGGCGCTGAGTCAGCCCAGCCCCGCAGGCAGCAGCGGCGACGGCGAGCTTAGCGGCGAATGAAAAGGGCCTGCTTGCGGACGAGCATTGCGAGAGAAGAGCAAATTCATTGCTATCAGGTGGACTGTCCGTACACGGCATAGAATTCTAGAGGCGGGAGAGCCCTGCGGAAGAGAGGCCTCCTAAGCGCGTTATCGCAGGCGAGCCGCGAGAGAGGCACGTGGACGAGCGTCGGTGACATGTCCTCAGCAACGACGAAGGAATTCGAGAGAAAAATAGAGGGAAAATGGGAAATTATGCAGGATGGAGGACGGAGGCAAAGTCNGGGGGGAACCAGGAACGGGTGCCCTTGGCTTTTGAGGGTGACCCATCACTGGTGCGGTACTCACTGTCAACTACCAGGCGCCAAGACCCTCACCCCCACCGGCAGCGGCCTTTCTCCGCAGGAGCGACCCTCATGCTGCTGTATATTCCCTCGAACTCGTTGTACGATATCAGCCGTACTTCGTGCTACAACCAGCTGTCGTCTGCACAAGGACGTTGCCATAATCTGGGTGGTCATCGACTATAGCTCAAAGCCATGGACGCTCCAGCGACAAGTCTGGACTGGCTCCGAGACGGTTGCACAGCTCAAGCCGCACAACCAGCTCATCACTCGACAATCGTGAGGTACCTTGATGCCTCACAAGTCTCTTCATTCACTCCGATGCAGGAAGTATTGTTCAAATTGATATATTTTTCAACCAAAGATGGTACAAGAGCGCAAACCGACTCTCCGCCCATTGAAGAGAGGACGTTGGGGTATAACCTGGCCTTTGGTGCGTCGTAGATAACATACGTCCGCCCTGCCCTGTACGGGTCTTGGAAGGTCGCAGGCATGCCGCCGCCGGTTACCCCGAGCGGACGACCAAAACTNCCCCCCGGTCGCGCGGATGTTGAGACCCGCGCGCCACCAAACGTCCGAGAGCCAGTCGCAACCCCTGCCCATGGGCTACCCTACGACATCCAAGCCGAGTGGCCAAACTACGACGAGCTCGCGATATTGACGGTGCTGACGATGCTGACAGGGCTGACGGTGATGACATGGCTGACGGTGCTGACGATGGATCGCGTGGACTAAGATAGGATGCGCACAATGTCTTGGTGCGTGGGTTGGACGCTGAGAGCGACGAAACGTGCCGCAATGTTGAGGCAGTCGTGATGGAGAGCGCGAGGACTTGCTGAGGGGCCGACACTGCCATGCCCACGCCTGCCCCGGACGCAGACATGAACACAGCAGCGCACACACCCGCGTGGGGAGCTCGCCCCATGTGGCGCAGACGTCGAACTGAAGAAGAGAGGAAAGATCCGCTGCGCTAAAGGGTGCCGCCGCCACCAGAGCCGCCTATGTTCAAGAGAGAGTTGAGACCAGCCGAGCGTGTTCCAGCCGCAGACGCATTTGCCGAGCCGAGCCCCAGGAGTTCCAGAGCGTCGAGACCTAGAGGAAAGGAGGAGAAGAAACGAACGTAAGAAACATCAGGCCCCGGACCCAAGCCCCGGGAAGGGGCCGAAGTGCCAAAGAAGAAACAAAGAGAAGTGAGTAGACTAACGAGCAGGATTTTGCGGCACACGGTGTCTTGCAGTCACTCGTCTTCAAGCAGGCATTGAGAATCTGAGCTCACGCAGGGTCTTGCGCGTCGACTAAAGGGGGATCTGCAAGGCGGAGAGATAGGATGTGGCGTCGTCAGCAACAGCAGCAGGAGCGGACATGGATGTGGCGTCGACCACTCACCACACAGCACCTCACGAGAGGGCAGCCCCGCTGCGGCGTGGAAGCAGGGGGCATCATGGACGAAGGCGACGACGACGACGATCATCGCCGCAGCGACAGAACACACACTCACACACTCACGGAGGCGGGAGGAAGGAGAGCTGGGGATATGTTGCGGACTCGGGGCCCTTTTATGCGCTGCACGGTGCGGCGGAGGAGGGCAACTTGCAACTCCGCCCGTGCTTCTGGACGGATCGGAGCAGGGGGCCGCGAACTAGATTTCCTGCCTAATCCGGTGTATATCCTGCCTAATCGGGATGTCCCTGTCAGCCGCAATAAACGCTGGTGGTCAGCCGTCCGCAACAACACAGGCTCTCCTGGATAAAGGTCCCTTGCCCGCGCTTCGAAGTTCCAGCACAACGACAGCGACATCAATCATGCTCTCATCCAAACACTTATTGAAGCGTTGCCATGAGCTACCGTATTGTTCGCCCGTTGTTCAACCGTCCATCGACGATAGCCTACACCCACCTACACATGACTCGGCCCTTCATCCATATCCGTCCGGCATGAGAAAGTGGACCCACAAAACGTCAGCGGTCTCAGCCATCTCGCCTCCAGCAGTCCAGCGTGCCTATCGATCGCTGCACGCCCGCACGCCTCGCACCGACCTATCACTGCGTGCCACCGTGCCACCCCCCATACGCCTCCGCGGCAGCGCAATCCAACACGGCACCAACCTCGCTGCTGAATATGAATATTGAATGGCCATCACCTCGCGCCCACAAGCGCGCACTTCCTCGTCTCACCCCGGCCCACCGCGCGGACCGAAATCCTTCCATACCAGGCAGCGTTCTATCGCGCACATCGCCGGAGCAGGCAGTCCGAACATTCCAGCCCCGCGCCCAAGGTGCCCAGGTGCCCAGCCGCAGATCTGAGCGTCACTTGACGGTGCACAGCGGTGGAAAGCGGCATAGCGTCGGAGTGTACATCTCCAAGGCCCTTGTCGGACTCTTGCAAGTCGAGCGCGCCGCACAAGAAGCTCAAAGGAGGGACAATAAGGAAGGACCCTGATTCCAATGAATCCAATCTCCAGCGTACAGCGTGCTCAGCTGGATCCCATTGGCCCACCGTCAGGCGTTGGCTGCCATAATGGGCCTTGGACCTTGGCCTAGGGACTCCGCGCGTCCGCGATCGCGCGGCTCGCGCCTGGACGCGGGGCATGCGCATCGGACGTGGTGGTTTCGAACTTCGAAGGTGTGCATCGAGGCGGCCGCGGCCGGTGGTGCGGACGGCACTCCAGAGGGGCTTGGCACGGTGGCGCACACACTGCACAGTACACTTCCCTCCTCCTCATGAATCATGAATGAGCATTGCGAGTGCTCGAGTTGACCCACACGCACTGTCACGCAGTCTTCAGGCTGCGATATTCACTGTTCAGTCCGGCGAAGCCAGCCTGGATATCTGTATGGAAATTGGATGTATGCATATGCGCATAAGCGTGCGCGCGTCTAGATATATGTACAAACGGTGGATACAACGCACAGAAAGACGAGAATAGTCGAGGGAGGCAAGCTCAAGATCTACAAGCTGGATGAGTAAATGAAGTAATACTAACTAGCGTCCGGACAGCGCGCGATCGAAAGGGTGCACCATACACCAGAGGGCAGGGATGCGCGGCGGGTTAAGTGCAGAATAACACGGACGATTGAGACGTATGCTAAGTAAAGGATCCGGAATATGTAGGAGACAACATGCGTGGGTGGATGGGTGGGTCGTTCAAGTTGTAATGATGGTGGTGGTGGTAGCGGTGGAAACTGCGATGGATGACGGCCATATGTAAGTGGATGGTGGTGGATGATATGAGGCAGGGAAGTGTATATAGAACAAGGGCGCGAGAGAGATATGGAGACGGAGAGGAAGAGAAAGAGAGGAGAGAAAATGGAGACGGAGAGAGATATCTTGGAATAATGTATAGGTGATAGAATACTGAAAAAATATACGGGAGGAATGGGGCTGGAGCGTTGTACGTGTGTCGAGGGAGAATCGCGACGAATGGTGCAAGAAGACGGCGAACAGACCCACAGAGTTGAAGTCGTACGGCCGCCATGATTAGCGTGAAAGAAGAGAGAAGGAAGGCGGGGAAGCCCAAGGGATAGTGACACAGTATACAGCCAAGGCCACCGCCAAGGCGCGAGACACAAGTCGGCCAAGCATTACGGCGCAGGCGTCGCGAGCCACAGCGAGCTATAAAGCGTCGCACACAGCTCCCGACATCCGCAACACGACATGCCACCGCCCGACGCCTCACAGCTCCAAGCCTCATGAAGAGCGTCTTCGACTAAGGCTGGGCGACAGCGCGCTCATCGACAACCGTTCGCCCACTTCCACACCCACACCCAAGCCGACCCGCGCCCTCGCATCCCACACATCCCGCATGCTCTCCAGAGTGAGCAACGGCGATTCGTTAGGCGTGTCCGCAGCCACGCCGAACCCCGCGCGGTGTTCGCTCGCCATCGAGAGCGCCGCAAGCTTCTCCGAGAGACGGTCCGCAGCACCCGACAGCACGCCCGCCTTGAGCTCGGCGACGGTCAATCTATCGTGCGAAGAAGATTCGCTCGAGGCGGGCGTCGGACTCGCGTCGATGGAGCCGAGCGGTTCTAGCTCGAACGGAGATGGCGGGACGAGAGCGGGACTCGGCAGGGCCTCGAGCATGAGCTTCTTCTTGAGCGCGTTGCTCATTGACAGCGGCGTTGTCGGCGGCACGTCCTCGTTCGTTCCCGTCGCGACCGACAGAGGCAGCGACGGAGAGATCGGTATTGACGGCACGTCGATGTCGATGCCGTCCGAGCAGGTCGATGGTGGCTGCGGGTGGGATGACGGAATGGATGGTGCTGACGCAGCAGCGCCTGCAGACGAGATTGCATCAAGCGGCAGTAGAGGCTGGTGCTGGGACGTGGGCGAAGGGTACAGCACTGAGAGGGGTGGCGTTTGCCCAGGTCCACTAGGTAGCGCCGGAGGGCCATCGACGACCTCTGGGTGTATTGGTATGGCGATAGGTGAAGTAGCCGTGTCGGGGATAGATACAGGAGGGAAGTACGATCCCGGGTCCTGCGTCCGCACGCACGCCTCCTGGTCATGTTCAAAGGTGCCGAGCTTGATCTGCTCGAGGCGGGTCTCTACGTCAACATCATCTTCTAGGGGAGGTGAGGGCAGCGAGCTTCCAAACGTGCTTGTGCTAGGAGCGTCGCTCTCGGCATCCGTGTCCGAAACGCAAGTGTCAGTGGTATCCGCCTCCGTTTCGTTGTCAGACTCCAGCGCGTATCTAGAGGATGCTGGCAAGGGCAGGGACATTGGTGGAGGCGACATAGCTGCAGGTGGCAGAGCTGTGCTAGCAATGGGCGTATGAGAGGAAGAGGGTGAGGTAGGTGAAGGAGGTGCGAGCTGGCCAGCGTCATTTGGTTTCGGATCACTCCCAATGACCGAACACGATGACGATGGCAACGGGGCGCTCGAAGGTGTTCCCATCGACGCGTCTGCGGTGGATGTTGCATAAGCTGGCGCCAGAGGCGCAGGCTCATGTACGGCGTTGACAGGTAAGAATGTCATGTTGAAGGTCCTTTTCGGACGCGTAGGCGCGCTGGGAACGATAATCGGAGGAGGCGAGACTTGCGGTTGATCCTGCACAGGCAACAACGGCACAAATGCAAAATTGTGCTTCTTTGGTGGAGGATTAGGAAGCGGTGCGGGCGCAGGCGGCTCGATCTTGATCTCTGGTGGCTCGCTTGGTGGTGGGGGTGCAGCTCTGTGTTCGGGAGATGCAGTCGGCGTGGGTGTCTGCGGATGGGGCTCTGGAGCGTCGGTGGGTGCAGTCTCGGAGGGAGACTGAGGCAGCAGAGGGAGGAGACGGATTGGAACTGCGTCCAGATAAGGTAAGATCTCGGGGTCAACTTCCGACTGCCGGGGCTCTGAGCGATTCTTCCACTTTGAGGGTGTATGTGAAGGGCCAGTCGCGAAACGCGACACTGGGAAGGGGGGCTTGGTGGATGGTCCGGCGGCGGGCGGGGAAGTCGTGAATGGCTGGCGAGAGGTAGGAGGAGGGGGAGAGTAAGGAAGAGAAATACGGAGCTGCTTGAGCTCGAGGATGTCTCTGTGCAGGCGAGCAGAAGGCGGTCAGCAAGGGCCTCGGCCAGGAATTTCTGAGGGCACCAAGACGCGAAAACGGGGAGCTCGGCAGGCAGCGGCCGGCGTAGGGGGCATGATCGTGGCGAGGGTGAGGGGAATGTCCACCGCTGGCCGAGTGCACGTCCCGTCACCCATGACATCGCCTGCCTTAACCAGAAAATATTGCCCCCTCTCGCCGGCCGGCCGGCCGTCTCACCATATCAAGCGTAAAGCATAACGATACAGCATACAGCAGGGGCGGGGTAGCGGACGCGATGCGAACAAAGGAATACGATACGTACTGATACGAGAGTTTAGGCGTGACCGCAGCGGGAGTCCGATCCCACTCATCCGCCCAGAACACCTCTTCTAAGTCGTCTTCGGGACAGAACGCGACCGTCTTCCGCCCACAACTGCTCGCAGACGAGCCACCATCGCTCGTCAAAGACGGCGAAGTGCGTCCTGAACCGCACGGGCTAGAGGCGGCACTGAGGTCTGGGGTGATCGGAGGTGTAATCTTGAGGCAGCTCTTCAGTCCCGGTCGTGTGCGCATCGTGGCAAGTTTCCGCGCTTTCCTGTGGCGTGGATCCGGTGGGGCTAGCAGGAGAGGTGTCTTGAGAAAGCCAGGATGTATAGTCGTGAAGCCCGCAGGGACGGGAGGAGAGGGACGTCGGACGAGAGGAGAGAGGAGGGAGAGGAACGTAGGGCGTGGAGGGGAGACTCGTTATGAGACGAGCATTTGGACTGTGTTTGTGTGGTAGCAAGCTCGCTGTGGATTGGACGTTGACTCGGGCGATCGAGTGCTTGACACGGCCTCCCTCTGGAAAAATGCTGTTACCCGCCACGTGAACCGTGTATTCCCGGAACGGCTCTCCACCCCGCACGGCCGTTCTTTTTCCCTCCTCCGTCCCGCATTCCGATTGGCCACCTCCCCGCCCCCGCCCTCCCGCCTGTCCAATTATACGCACCCGCCCCGCTCGTCATCGTCGCCCTCGTCGTCCACACCTCCTTTCTCGTCCACCGACGACCTAGACCCTCGCGCTTAACGCGCCTCCGAGTCCCTTCGCAGCGCGCTCCGTACAGCGCCCGCCATCCCTTCGACTTCGCGTTTACCCCACACCGCAAGTGCTCCCCTGACCTCTCACGTTCCTAATTCCAGTGCTTCTTGACGTACTCGCCCTCTCCGAGCCGTTTCGGGCGTGTCGTCCCTCTCACGCGCCCCCCGAGCTCCTCGCTGAATGGGCCCGATCGGTATCCCGCTCCTGCGTCCTGTGACTCCATATAGACGTACTTCGAGTCTCGACAGCTTCGCGTGCGCGTTCCCATTGAGTACTACGCGCGTAACCGCCGTGCCCCATGCTCCGCCCGACTCTGCCGCCAATCTGCCAAAGCAGATGGGAGCATACAGCGGGTACCTGGCGGTCCCCGCACGTACGTAGCCAGCACGCTCGCGGCTCGCGTTTGCGCGTACATTGCCCGGATCTTCCTCGCATATGCCATGAGAACACTCAGTTATGCTCCGAAGTTGCAGGTGAGCGGTCTGGCTCCTGGTTCTATGACGAGGCTGGATACCGGGTGGTGGCACGCAGGCAACCACATCCAGGCTAGGATGCGACGAAAGCGTGTTCGTACTCTCAAATACGGTCGAGCGACGGTGCATATTATAAACTCGTGGCACATCTACTCGCTACCGGTACCCAGTTCGTCGTTCTCATCCTAACTCGCAAAGATATAGCCTGCTGCAGCTCACCTCGTCTCTCCTATCGTCCTCTATCATCTGAAGGGATAAGTTGATCAGCTTGATGTAGCATCCAAGACCCCGCTCATAAGAGAAGACCTCACCCGATAGAGCCCCGCATGGCCCAAAGCCGTCTTCCGCAAATTAGCTCGTTGCCGACCCCTCAATCCTCACTGTCGAGGCTCGACGAAACACCGCTCGAGCTCGGGATATCCGAGTCGGACATCCTATAGCTATATGAACGCACATCCCCGTGCTCTCCGCCTTGCTCGCAATACCGGTCCGATTCGAAGACGGCCCTGGCGCGCGACTCCCCAGCCCGTACAACGTCCATTGCTTATTTGCCATACACGCAATACGCTTGCAATGCGCATTGCTCATGCATCTCGCCTCGTCCCGGCCGTACGTCGCCTGAGTCCTCCCGCTCAAACGTTCGAACTCAATTATCCGTGCCAGCTCACCCTTGACATGAGCTGACACGCTCCAAAAGCTTCAATATCTCGCTGTCGCGTTCGTCGTTCTCACACTCCGGACCGTGACGAAGCCTGGATCGTACCAGTCGAGATGGTGCGTTGCCACCGCTGTTTCAAGTCTCCGGAGCCCGGCCCCTCCGTAAGTACTGTAACTCAAGCTTTAGCATCGCCTTTTGACGCTTCGATATCCGCGCAACGTCCTCGCCGTGCCCGAGCCCCGCCTCGGAAAGGCGGGTGCTACAGTGCTACCGGCCTTTCTTTCTGCGACAGAGCCTCGGACCGTCGACGGCTTGCAGCGTTTCCCTGTGGGCTCAAGCGGTGCATGCAAAAGCCTATAGGACATCTGGAGAGGTGCCGGCTGAGTCAGCGCACGGGTCTCTGCTATGCGCCTCCGCTGAACGTATACACCTAGCAGGATTCATCATCGTGAGTCAACGTCAGAACTATGGCGATAGCAACCTAGATATAATGCATCATACCTCCGTCAGCTCGGTCGCTCGATGCAGCCCCACAGCGTTCTATACCCCATATTTGCCCATGTCGCAAAGTCGCAGAAGCAGCCCCTATACCTCACCTAGTCGGACTGAAGCTAGCTTCAAGGTTCGAGGAAAGAACGCGCGAGAAGAGGCTGTCCGGGCGGCCTCGGCGACTTCGACTTCTTCTAGCCCTGGCAGCGCGGTAGTTCAGTGCCCACGCACCAGCTGAACTGGGACTGGGACGGTCGCCGCGTCCAGCTGCCACAGCAGTCGCGGCGTCGTCTCGGTTGGCTATCTTTGACTTTGACCTGTGTTCTCCCGCGCCTTCCTTGAGCCTGGCCGACGCCCCAATCAGAGACAGGAAGAGCTGGAGCAGAAGCCGAAGCGGAGTCTGGACGGTGAGTGCTTCGTGAAGCAGAGTTGTGTCTCAAGCCCCAAGACTCGAGGGCACATCAACAGCTGCAGGAAGACTGCGAAAAGGAAGAGAGACTCCGATTCGCATCTATCCCCGCGATGGTCGTCCCCAGGAAGGGCGAGCCGCGTATGACAGTCTGGTCGTGCTACTGGAACTCGGCTCTTGATATAGATACAGGAGGCGACATTGCAGCCTGTCTCCGCGGCGGTCAGGTCGAGCCCGGGAAGTCTAATGTTTCTAAGCGGAGTCTAGATGCTACCGTCAGAGCAACGTCAGTGTCAGGGTCAATGTCAACCAGGTCAGGTCAGGTCAGGTCAGGTCAGGTCAGGTCAGGTCAGGTCAGAATTTCTCGTACAACCAGCGAGCCTGGGCTGATTGATCTATCAGCACCACTGCTGTGTGGCATCACTAACAGGCACCATTCAGGGAACAACCTTCTCGACCTGCGATCATACATAGACCGTAGACGGTCCGGAGAGGGCTTCTGACCACGGCGGCTCGGTGCGTCCCCGGGCTCGAGCCGGACTCCAGCGTCCGACTGCGGCCTGAAGCTCTGAAGCCTGAGACCGCACCGTTCTGAGCGGCTTCGGGATTCGTGCAGTTTATTACTGTTGTCAGTGTTCAATTCGACTACCTCTGCGAAGTGCTGCGCATGCGCGCAGTCCTTGGAAGTTGGGACATTGACGCAACTTTGAGCGAGCTTACGTGCACGACTCCGCGGCCTAGCCGAAGACCTCCCGCGAAGGGCCGCCAATTCTGTGCGTACTGCGGCTGCGGCTGCGGCCCCGCATCCTCCTAGCAGGCTAGCCTCTCGGCAAGTACTTCTTGACACGCCCATACGAGCACTGCGTGTGTTGATGTCGTTCACAGTCGGCCTCCTATCCAGGATATCAGCCAAGCACTAGTCTCGACAGAGATATCCAGCTCTGCGCACGGTACGCCGAGTCGCATCTGCCAGTGTGGCTCCCGGCCTTATGCGCGCGCAATGGATCCCCGCATTCCACCTATCCAGATGGACAAGCTTCGCGCGCCCAAGACCGCCGACTCCGCACGAGACGTTCAGAGGGCGACTAGGCCTACCGAGGCTGATTAGCTGGGATTACTGCTGGTCATGGATACCCATGCTCCTAGGGCGGCAAGTGACAAGCGCCTCGAAGGCCGGCACCACAGCTGTATACGTGGACGTCTATAGGTCCATCCCGGGACGCGCGCACCACTGCCTGATCCGTGTATTGGCGAGCTCGTCACTCCAGGTGCAGCATTTCGGAGGCCCGCGGCACCACGTCCTGGGCGACTTGCTCGAGGTCGCTTTGTTCCGCCTCTTCGCGATACGGTACAGCACGACACGCGTGATGCANCCCGGTCATCCAGATGCGTCGCCGGTTGACGGATGGGCTGCGCACCGGGACAAGTCAAGTCAAGCAGAGTTGGTTTGTGGGCGCGCCGGCGCGGTACGTATGTACAGCGGGAATGAGGGCTATTATTATGACGGCTACTTCTTGACTCGCCAGAGCTCGGAACGGGTTCTAGTAGCGTCGTGGCAGCGAGAATATCCGCACTTGAGTTCTCGCTGCCGCGACGTCTCCCGGCTCTATGACCCGCGGGGTCCACTTGGTAGCTATGAGCTCGCACACGTCGGACGTCCGGAAGCGTTGAGTCGCAGCATACGGTGACTCATGGTGCTCTTGACTCTCGCGACGTCTATGTACGACCGCGGTGCCCGTCAACCTGTCACTGCGGCCATCTTGACACCACGGTTCACCATCCACGAGCGGTGCCGAGTTCGGGGTGGTACGCTCCGGATCGCATTGTACAGCACGTTCAACGCATAGACTTGTCAAGTTGGCACGGCGCCACATCCCATCGAATTTACCACGTTCTATCCTCGTTCTTTGACCCGGTCAAGTTCTTGAACACCGCGACGTCTCTTCCGATGCGGTCCGGCGAATTAACTCGCCCCACCAGCTACTGGATTCCATTGACGCTTTCCGGGGCTCTTCGTGCAGGTGCCAGCCTCAGGATATAATCGCATTCTATCCAGATGAGCGCGATCGTGTGAGTATCCGAGGTGCGGTATACTAGCAGTTATCGTGAGCCTGTCGATATGTCTGTGCCAGGCTGGAGTCGATCGTTCTCTCTCGAAACGTCCCCTCTGAGAAGCATGGATCGGCCTATGGAATACAGGTGCGGAATCTATAGGTCATACGCGTGGCGGAATCATTCCCATTTCACAGCGCCGCAACGAGACATGACAGCCGCCGCTCTGACTCTGCATCACCCAAAGGCCACACCACATGGATATGCGACGTGCATCGCAATATTCAGCGGCGAGGCGTCGAGCGTCGGCGTTGGCGTTGGACATCGACCTCGGAAGCGAATCGACTTGCAGGATATCCAGCTCGATATGGAGCTTAACCAAGCATTTACTGACGTGTCAATCTGACTCTGGATATCCGGATTGTAGGGCGTCTCAGCCGCATGGCACTGGCACCAGCCTCGAGCTCAGCGTGGTGTGGAGGTCTTTGGATATCCAGTCGACATGCACGGCAAAAGAGGGAATGCATCGATCGCCGCCGTATGCCAAGTATGTGTGGCGTATGAGGTGGGTCCACTCATATTACCCAGTTCCTGGAGCTCTTCTACTATACTTTCAGCACCTTTCTCTGAAAGCGCCGCTGTTGTAGCGCCACTACCATTTCCTAGGACGCCCATTCAGACACCTAGCCTAGCTCATGCTCGCGCTTCGCCTCTAGCCCCCAGGGCCCCAACGTCAACGCGTCAACGTCTGACCACATTCCACCGGAACCTGGTCCACTGCCGCAGACCACGCGCTCGTCGCATGCCCTCGCTACTTACGAATAAGTGACCCTGCAATGTACGTATCCACTCTATTTGCTTGCTCTTGCGGAGCGCTAGCGTCCACCACACCACAAACATCTCAAATCCAACACTGGAAGCTAACGACAGCCGAACCTTGTACATGTCAAATTCGAAGCCAGGCGCTCCATGTCCCCGGTGTACGTCCCATGTGGCTGCACACCACGGTATACACATCGCTATCATCATCGTTGCGCTCGCCGCTCATGAAGCACTGGCACTCAGTCGTCCTTCGAGGCTTCGACGGTTTCAACTGGAAGTCTTCGCGCGCTCGCGCCGGTTACTACGCAACTCCAACTTCTTCCAAGAATCGCGGGCCATTGTATTACTGACAATGTGGCGTTCTGTGGGAGTTCAGACTGACCGCCCATCCACAGGCAACGATCACCATCGGTTCACGGTAACTGGCATCAGTTAGAAGCCATTGTTCTCCAGCCTATCGGCTAGCCACACGCGCACACACACATCCACATCGTGACTGGTGAGTTTGGGGTACTATTACTGGTATCGCGGCCATCTCGGCGAGGCGCTCCGTATTAGTGAGTGAGTAATGAGTAGTGAACAGAGCAGTTGCCGTAAACTCGCTTTCGACACGCATTGCAAATGTATGGCCAGTATAGCAAGTTGTATTCGACTTCGTAGTACGTACTATCGTCCGTGAGGTTGTACACTATCAACAAGTGGTGCAGAATCCACTACATACTGTACCGCGAGCGCGTCACCGCTGACCGCCACCACATCTACAACCTAGATATCCATGTGTACACATCAAACCTCTCGCGCGCGCGCAAACGCAGAAAAAGAAACTCAAAGTAGTAAAGGGAAGGCAAGGTTGAAGGGTCCACCAACTTGAAACGGTCAGGCGTTCAGGCGTATTCGGCAGAAGTAAAAAATGAACCAAAACGATGAGTATAGTTGGCGAGAGAGAAAAGAAACTTGGACTACAACGATGCGTATGTATGTGACATTGGGATGCTTCGAGCACGGAAACGATGATGCATGTACTTGCTGGATGAAAGGACGAGGGAGACGACGATGAGGTGAGGGAGAAGAAATGAAGCAATGCTTTGTCGCAAAAACGAAAGTGTGATGGCGTATTCGTATCGTAGAACACAGAAAGTTTGAGTGATTAAAATCGATTCGGATGCAGGNCTGCAGGAGGAGAGAGGCGAGGAGGATCGAGGATCGAGTGCGGTACCATATGGTTACACTGGTGTCTGTCTTGTCTGTGCGCGGGTCGAGAAAAAATTGTGCAGCGAGCAGATTGCAAAGGATTTGAATGAAAGAGAGAGGTGAAAAAGCCGAGAAGCATTGAACGAGAGAAAAGAGCAGTTTAAGGCGCTCCTGGCGGAAGCGCGTGCGTGTAAGTACGAGTATGCGCGAAACGGGCGGGCGGGCGAGAACGGATAACGGCGGTTCTGGATTAAGGCGCGAGAGCGGTAGTAGTAGTAGCGTAGCGGTGCATGGGCACTCGTGCCGGCGCGGCGTGGCGTAGCTTGGAGTCTTGGATTCTTGGAAGGCGCGCGATCGCGAAGCGCGTGCAGATAGCACGACACGAGGCGAGGCGAGGTGAGGTGAAGGCCCGCGCAGCGCGGACCTTGACCACCTTCGTTCGAACCGACCCCGTCCAGGCGCAACGGATCGGCGGTTCCAAGCACGGAGTGGCCAGCAGCCAGCAGCGAACAGCAGCAGCAGCAGTGGATGCGAATCTATGGATACAGTAGAGGAGCGGCGCGCCTGCGGCGGCGAAGCGTCCTGTGCGCGAGGGGAGTCTTTCGGGATGATACAGCGGGACCATTGCCCTTGGAGTGGAGGGTGATTTCGGCCTCGGCGGCGCTGGCGCGAGCTCGGAGGCGGGTATGTACTGTGGACGCGGCGCAGCGGCACTGGGGGCCTGCGCGGGGTCCACGACGTCAAGCCGGTTCTACAGCTGCGGCTTATCTGTCGCGCATGCTCGTCGCCGGCATGACGGATAACCGGTTGTTGTCCTTTGTACGGCCGACTGCGGCCCAGTANGGGGGACTGCTTGCGCTGGAGACCCTGGAGAAGGTCGACGACGATTCTCCGTATCCTCGACGAGTAGCGCGCGAGGACCTCGGGTGAGGGGCTTTCCGCAAGCATGCCCTCGAGGACGGCACGGAGGGACAGCGGTATGTGGAACAAGTCACTGGAAAGCAGCCGCGGTGAGTCAGGCTGTCTTGCGAGGAACACGCGACACTAAATTGGCAGGGAACGTGTGAAGTGAAGGGAGAAAATGTATTCGTGAAAAGCTAACAAGCGCGACAAGGACAGAAGAGGGCAAGGTCGACGCCAACAATAACGCATGCGACGCGGCCTGGAATAGACGCAGCGCGTGGCGCAAGGGAGCTGCGCACGCCGGAGACAGAGGGCCGGAAGCGAAGAGAGCGTACAGGGACCGGCGGGGAATGAAGCGAAGAGAAAGTCCGCATGCCCAGCCACCGCAGTCCGACCACACCGGAGAAGCGCCGGCCCTACGCGGTGACGTCCCCCGCTGTGCCGCCGGCCAAGCCGGTCACTGCGGCGACAATGCGCGCGCACCCGTCGACAAGACGAACAATGGGGCGAAAGCAGAGGCACGAGACACAAGGAACAAGGACAGCACACGACAGGTATGCAAGAAACAAGTAGCGAGCAGTGGCGGGGCTCGTCGACGGGACATGGCACAAATGGGTATAATGCAGTGCAGGCACGAAAGCGGGAAATTGAAGGATGCGGGAACAATGGCAGAAAGTGCAACGAGGAACGCAGTCAAGACCGAGGCTCACCTCATGTCGACGCCTACGCGCCAGAATGCCTGAACGGTCGAGTCGAACTGGCTCCCAACGAGAACGAATGCGTCGCTCACGTCCGTTTCGCTCGCCGACCCGCGTGCCCATAGGCTGATAACTTCCTGGAGCTGCTTCGTGAGACTGAGCAGTCGCGAGACCGCACGGTGCACTTCAGATTCTGAACGCGAAGACGCATGGGGTGATGGGAGCGAACTTGTTGAGGACGAGGGTGAGACAGGTGAAGGAGACGGAGGAATAGACAGAGAAGAGGAAGTCGTGCAGGTGGAATCTGCAGACGCGGGGCGGCGGGAGGTCTGTGGCATGAACGTTAGGTTGAGCTGAAGAGGGGGAAGCAAGAGAAACTCACGTTAACAGTGATGTGTGAGGGCCTTGGCAGCTTGCGAGGCCATGATACAGGGGTGATGGGTTGGCCGACGACGAAGCTGCTGGGGTGTACAGGGACCTGCATGATGACCAGCG